>VUQH01078223.1:0-14121 GCA_015106775.1 Etroplus canarensis
CTACTGCACACCTCACCACTGTCTCACTGTCCTCATACATGTCCTGCACCACCTTCACATATTTCTTTGCCACTCCTGACTTCCTCATACAATTCCACAGTTCCTCTCTTGGCACCCTATCATATGCTTTCTCAAGATCCACAAGACACAGTGCAACTCCTTCTGACCTTCTCTATACTTCTCCAGCAACACTCTCAAAGCAAATATTGCATCTGTTGTACTTTTTCTTGGCATGAAGCCATACTGCTGCTAGCTGATGGTCACCTCTCTTCTTAACCTAGCTTCAACAACCCTTTCCCATATCTTCATGGTATGGCTCATGAAACTTGATTTCTCTGTAGTTACTGCAGCTCTGCACATCACCCATGTGGGGCTTGTGAGCCCCTGTGACTGGGTTCACAGTGCCACATTTGGTGAAAATCAAACACAACATATCAGCACAAACACCTCATACCAACTGTCAAGCATGGTGGTGGAGGGATGATGATTTGGCCTCCTACTTCTCTGTATACTAAAATATTCTAGAGTTAAATGTGAGGCTATCTGACAGCTAAAGCTTGGCTGAAACAGGACACTGATCCCAAGCACAGCAACAAATCTACAGCAGAATGACTGAAAAAGAAAAGAATGAGGGTGTTGAAATGACCAAATGTCCATACCTCAACCTAATTGAGATCATCTGGTGGTACCTGAAGAGAGTTGTGCATAAATAAATGCCCACAAACTTCAATGAAACAATGTTGTAAAGAAATGTGGGCCAAATTTCCTCAACCGCAATGTACAAGGCAGATAAAGCCATTTAAAAAAAGCATCACTTCAAGTTATTGCTGCTAAAGGTGGTTCTACAAGCTAGTGAAACATGGCTTCTGCAGTTTTGCTTAATTTTTGTTCAATAAATAATGACATGTTGTGTGTTGTTCCACTAAGTTTGTTTTTACCAAATTTTAAGACCTGCTCAGGACTCAGTGATTTAAAAAAAAAATCTAGTTTAATTTTTGCACTTGGGTGTAATTTTTTTTTTACATGGCTGTATATAGAATTACTTGTAGGCTTCATGCTCACTCTGTTTATAAAGAAACACCTTTAGATTTCTCCTTCTGTGGGCTAAGAAGAGTAAATACTTGAATTTGATTTGGGCAAAGAGCATAAATCTCCAACTCATAGCTGACAAAGAACTACCTTTAAATAAAAGTCTGAACTAGTGCAGCTGAGAGGAGAAAAGGACAAAAAACAAATATAGTGAGTTAATTCAGTCAGCCAGAGCTGGAGGCAGTGGGCTTCTCCCTGCAGCTGTGACACCAGTATTAGGCAGACAGAGTGGAGGCTTGCCGCCCCACTGGGCCCATATGACAGGGCTCTAACTCCTCCATCCCATTCCGGGCAGGCCCGACTGTTAGGCAGCCTAATTGAATCCCAGCATAGAGTGCACGAGGCCCTATACGTTAGAGTTTTGTCAGCAAGATCGGGGATAGTGCCTGAGCCGCTTCACTGCTTCATAATAGGGCTGTTACCTTTCTGGCCACATATGGTATAGATGAGCGTATGTGAAAGGTGCATGCAAGCAAGAGAGACTTATTAATAGCCACATATGGAGAACAGTGTAAAATATGCGTACACACACGCACACATTTTCTTTTCGTTTCTTTTTATTCCATCTACATTTTTTTTTTTCTGCATAAACTCTATTTTATCTCATACTGCTCCCTTTCTCTGGGTCCACACATGCACAGCCAAGCTCCATTTTGATTCCACTGAAAGGGTTACATCTTATTTTCTTCTCTGTTACACTTTGCAAAGGCAGGTCCAATCATTGTTGCTTCAGCACAGACGCCCGTGGGTGATTTCACTCCAAAACCTGTGGAAGCGGCATTTTCCAGACTCGCACCGAGAGGTCTGAGGGGTGTTTTAGAGTACAGAAGCATGTATTTAAATTAGACATGGCTTTTAATTATTTTGTCGCAATGTAATTTCCTAGCTGAGGGCAGTCAATTCCTTGCTGAAGCTGCATTTCCATAATTCCCCAGCTTCTCCGAGACGGCACACTTTCAAAGTCCAAAGATGATAGGTTGCATATATTAATTGAAACTGAAATGTCAGCCTTAAAGGTCCCACCTGTGTTCCCTTGCGATGTACAGCACCATCACATTTTTCACATTAGGAAAAGCACTTTTAAATCCAAATTATTATGCAATTAAACCAAAAACAGCCTATGAACATAAAAGCAGATGGCTCCAGGGGAAAACAGTCAATAAAATATTACCTGAACTGGTGAACCTTTAAAATGTAAAGAGTTCACTGAGCGGTTGGTTTATGCACTGGGATTGTACTATTCTTCTGAGGGAGGTGCAGCCTTGAGGAATTTCCTACCTCCTGTCCTAAGGGAACTAAAGAGAAGCATGAGCGTTTTGTGTGAGTCTGAATAAAGCAGGTGGAAGCCCCAGGGTCCTCCTTAATCCCCCTCCATTGATTTCAGATGTTCTACTTATCTCGTCTCAACAATTAAGGAAGAGACACTATTAGCTTTTTGCTTAAGCAATGATGACAAATTAAGATGGCTTTAAAAATGAAGAAGTCAGTGGTGCTTGGTGCTTCGTCAAGAACACAATTTTACTTACAGAAACAAAAGGGGATACTTAATAAAAGGGCTACTAAAGGCTTGAAGCATGAATAACTTAAACACCGTTAAAGTTTCTGGTTGGTTAAATCACTCTACCCCTTCAAGTCGCTCAAATTTAGGACATCCATTTTCAGAGCCATATACTTTTTGGCCAGGTTTAAGCCTTTACCTCATCATTTTCTGTGAATCACAGGCCTGACCAAGCATGCCGGCAGTAAACCACAGCTCTAAAATGGAAGAGACACTGCCAGCAAGGTGCTGGTTAATGGAGCGTGCACATAGATGGAAGGAAAAAATGATGCTGTCTTTCAGTTACAAGACATCTGTTGAAAAACAAATGGAAGGAAACTATGTGCATTCAATATATTTTATTTTGTCATGCTTCAAGGCCCTTTCTTGCTCTTTTCAAATAATAATTTGTTATTATTTGATTCCAGAAGAGCACTCAATAAGCATTCTTCACATCTATTCTGGGAAATACAGACTAGACTAGATGCAGAGAAGAGGTTCAGAGGTGACGACATCAGTAGAGCTGACTCGAATGCCTCAAAAAGCTTGGCCATCCAAATCAGTTTCAAAGGCTTAATTATTTTTAAAAACAAAAAAAGAAAGGAAAAATTGTAATCTGATCCAGCATTCATTATTGTATTGAAGGCCACTGACTAAGGAGGCAGGATCCTTTAATATTCTATAGCTCTGATTAGCTGTTTGCATACTTGTTATCTGCTCCACTGGTCAGGTTCAGGTGGGGTGATGTGAGATGTTGCTGTTGAAGGTACACTTACAAGGTACACTTGACTTAGTAAAGACAGACAGAGGCTTCTACATTTGGGGCATCATTACTTGATCACATTGACATGATTACTTATTCAGGAGGCAGAACTGGAGGTGTTAGAATTGAAGATGTTGAGAATTTCCCTGGGAGTGACCAGGATGGACAGGATTAGAAATGAGTCCATCAGAGGGACAGTACACATAGTGGATATATTGGACAAAGGATGTTGAGGATGGAGCTGCCAGGCAGGAGGAGAAGAGGAAGACCACAGAGAAGATTCATGGATGTAGTGAAGGAGGACATGTGAGGGTTGGTGTGAGGGAAGAGGATGCAAGGGATAGGGTGAGATGGAGGCAGATGATTGCGACAGCTATTACTGTGGCGACCTCTAACGGGGGCAGCCGAAAGAAGAAGAAGATGCATAAGAGAAGATAACCTTGCCTACTGTTACACACCCTTAGACAAGGGAAAGTGACCAACTGATTTAATTTTTAGTTAAATAAAAAAGAGAGTTGCTCACAACAGTGACCGAGCTGCTAACTACTGGATAACTTGTAGCAATCCAGCATTCAACACTAGCAGAGGTTGCAAACCTCCAATATGTTATAATTATGCATTGACATTTCATTGTATTAGTTAATCTCGGACAGGGATATTAAATCTACCAGCTTTGACAGTGGGACAGGGACATGTGAAAACTGTATGGCTTGGCTGTCCTGCTAACAAAACCTTTTAATTCAGTCTTATTTATAAAGCAGCAGTTCACAACAGCAGTCATCTCAAGATGCTTTATATACCAGATTCTCTTTTCTTTCCTAAGAAGTCACCACAGTTTTAAACCTGATGCTCTTCCTGACATAACCATCCCATTCTTCCAGGCTTGGGACTGCTGTTAGGAGTGCACAGAGGCTGGCCATGTGTTTCCTGTTGGTTGCACACTGGGGAGCTTTTTGCCTGTTAGGCGAATGTGTAAACTACTCATCTCTGCAAACACATATATTGTAAGGTAAAAGCCCTACAATATTACTTTAATGTTATGTAGGCCATTTGTGGCTGGATGGTATTTGGGACACTCCCCTGAGACCAGTGAAAAAATCCCCAGAAAGCAACTGCTGCAAAGCATGAACTGAATGAGTGTGAGCACTCATCATCAGGTGAGTCCTGTGATTGTGCATGTTTGATTGTGATAAAATGTTGTTGTTTGAACATTTTTAAGGTAAAATAATCCATTAATTCTAAGAAATTAAGCAAAGACTAGACGAACATCTGACGAAATGTAAATGTTACAGCTCCTTGTGGAAAATGCTTCGAGTTGGTACCAGTTTAACATGAAGGTAATAGTGAGCAATAAAGACAAGTGTTTCTACTAAATCCTTGTAGATTTTCAGAATTGTCCTTAAATGGTTACAAAAATGTCTTTTTCTAAAATAATTTTTAGGCATAAGAATGTAGTGAGCTACAAGGCACACAGCTTAATTTCACCTCAGATCAAAGCCTCGCCTGTTCATACAGTAACAGGGCTGCTGGTGTAACAATGTTGAAAATGTGAAATTTCAGCAAAAGACTCACATTAAAACAAGTATGAATATCTATTGTGCTATTCTACTTGTAATGCACTTTCTTGTCCTGATACTGTAACAGATTACATTTTCCATTATTTTAACACTGACACTAAAGCAGACTTAAACAGACTTCCATTCTGCTGACAAAAGGGAATATGTGCTAATGCCTTTTCCCCCCATCTCCTAATCTATTGTAGAATGTAATCTAGGGATGTGTGTTGAAACAGATCAATTTGGCTGAGAGATTTCACCTTCTGATTGGATCCAATAGACTGCGTGGACACCGAGCTGCATTTTAATGCAAGTCCGTTTTGTCTGCCGTTGGTTGCACTTGCCGCGGTAGCTCGCTTCATGAGCAGGAGGTAATCATCCAAATAATGGATTTCCTAAGGCAAAGAGAGACTTCAAGAGATCTGTATGTTTTAAATCTATCTAGAGTCTGCCTTTTTTCCACATGATATCCCCTGTGTTTCACTATCTTATCATAGCCACCTTTTTACAAATGATAGGAGGACTTGAAGGAGTGATATAAAAACAGAGGTGAGAAAATTGCTTCAGCGCAGGAACAACAGTAAAATGATACAGGGGAGAAAAATAACACTGTGGTTTTAATAAATGTTCCTGGTGTTCACTAAATATTATGTCAGTATGACACACAGCAGTCAGAATATTTTGGCTGGATGGCCCACAAGAGGCATTGTAAATGCTTTCATAATCCAGATACAACTGGATATAACTACTGGCATTTTCTGACTGGCACTTCACATACAGGTAGGGTTAAAAGGAAAGCGATTAGTTTTGCCAGTCCTAATTTTTCATTATTTTTTCTTTTTTTTTTTTGGTGTGGGGGTATAAATGCATCAGCATAAATATGCTCATACTCATTGAAGTGTATACTCTATGCTGCCACTTCATTATTTGGTACACCTGATATGTCATTAACACATGGCAGGATCTCAATGCATTTAGGCATGTAGACACAGTCAAGACAACCTGCTGAAGTTCAAAAAGTGGGAGAGAAAGGTGATTTATGTGGTTTTGAATGTGGCAGGGTTTTCCTTGCCAGATGGGTTGGTCTCTGAATATTTCAGAAAGTGCTGATTGGCTAGGATTTCCCAGCACAGTCATCTTTAATGTTTACAGAAAACGGTCCAAAAAAGAGACAATCCAGAGAGCTGCAGTCCTCTGGGAGAAAATGCCTTGTTGATGCCAGAGATCAGAGAACAGCCAGAGTGCTTCAAGCTGATAGGAAGACAAGAGTAACTCAAATAACCACTCATTAAAACCAAGGTATGCAGAAGAGCCTCTCTGAACAAACAAGAAGTTAAACCTTGAAGCAGATGGGCTACAGCTGCAGAAAATCAGACTAGGTACCACTGATGTCAGCTAAAAGCAGGGACTGCAGCTACAGTTCACATGGGCTAATAAAAAAAAAATCTTACAAAAGAAGATTGGAAAAATGTTGCTTGGTCTGATGATCCATCCAGTTCAGACTGGTGGTGGTGTAATATTTCGGGGAATATTTTCTTGACACTCTTTGGGCCCTTAGTATCAGCTATTAGGCAAAGGGTGTTGAAAATGGAGCTGCCAGGCAGGAGGAAAAGAGATTCATGGGTGTAGTGAAGGAGGACATGTGAATGGAAAATAATGCAATGGATTGGGTGAGAGGGAGGCAAATGATCCTTCAGGGGGTGTGCAGAGACCTCTAAAGGGGCAGGTGCTCAAAGTCAAAAAGGGGCATATAGATTTTAAATCGGAATCAGAACACGTAATCCCAAGGGGGAAATTGGATAGACTGTGGTGACTGTAGTGTTATTCGTAATAAATGTTCTTATGCCTACATGCCTGCTTCCCTTTACGACCATAGTGCACCCATCTTCTGATGGCTGCTCCCACCAGGTTTATGCACCATGTCATGAAGTTCAAATCATCTCTACCTACTGTAGCTCCTTGAAAGTTTCCTGAACATGACCATGATTTCACTGAATGGCCTCCACAGTCATCTGCTCTCAAGCTATCAGAGCACTTTTGGGATATGGTGGAATGGGAGATTCCCATCATGGATGTGCAGCCAATAAATGTGCAGCAACTGTGTGATGCTATCATGTCAATATGGACCAAAATCTCTGAGGAGTGTTTCCAAAACCTTGTTGTATCTCTGCCATTAAGACAGTTCTGAAGGCAAAAGGGGGCCCAACCCAGTACTAACATGTATATCTAAAGTGTATATTTTATGCATATACTTTCTTTCCTGTATCCACTGTTGTTTCTCTCACTTAGACCTTCCTCTTCAAGATTCACTCTGATTGCCACAATAAAGCCCACTAATAGAAATGCCAACAACAAATGGCACAGACCCCAAAATGCCTTGAAGTTAAACGAAAAGAGAAAGGTAAAGTCAGTGAAAGTCAGTGTAGAAAGAAGCTCAACTGGCACTGAGTCCCTACGTAGGCTTCCACCGGAGGATATCAGGAAGGTGAAGAGCCACTCTGATCATCCTTAATTCCCGTTTTTATTGGCCGTGCTACTGAAGGAAGCCTTTGTTACACACAGGCTGAGCATCATCACATGAGGAGAGAGAGGCTGTGCACACAAAAGACAGGGACACTAAATGAGAAATACTACAAAACAAGCTCAGCTGCAAACCTCTCTCTCCTCCCTCACTTCCTCTTTGTTTGCTACTTCTGGCGAAGCAATTTAAATAAGAAAACAGACAACGACTTTGCACATTGAATTGTATTGTTCACAAAATAACAAGCATCTTAAAATTGAATAGGTATTTTTATTACTGTGGTTATTTTTGAGGTTGTATTTCTAGGTCGAGGACCACATCAGATACCTAATTTGGTCAATATCCAGTGTTTTCAATAGTGCACATTTTGACATTCACAATGGTACAGAGTGTGCTAAGCAGAGTTTTGTTTATACTTGGATTTTTATTTATTTATTTGACTTATTTTGGGGTTTTTTTTTAATTCACTTTAGTTTGATTTAATTTTCATTCATTTCCTATTGTCTGAAAATGATCAGTTTTAGGTTGGTTTTCATTATGTTTCAGTGTGAGTTTAAATACTCAAGTAATGAGATACTTGAGTGTTTCAATTTTATTTAGTATTTTGCCCCTGAGAGAAACATCAGAAGTGTAACTTTCTACAGTCATTTACATGCAGCTGTAAATGAGATACTTGAGTGTTTCAATTTTATTTAGTATTTTGCCCCTGAGAGAAACATCAGAAGTGTAACTTTCTACAGTCATTTACATGCAGCTGTACCTTCAGCTGTTCCCTTGTATTCTCCCCAAGGGGTCGCCACACGGATTAATCCACATTGGTAATCTGGCAGAGATTTAATGCTGGATGCCCTTCCTGACTCAGCCCTCCATGATGAGAGGGACTTGTGTCCCCACCTGGAATTTACTTCAGCCAGCTACTTAGCAAAATAAGATTTTAAACACATGGAAGCACTTGAACAGTCTCCCCATGTTAGGTTATCAGGTGATTCTAAATTGGCTGCAGTTGTGAATGTGGTCTTGAATCGCTGTCTCTGTTAACTCTGTGGCAGACTGTGACCTGTCCAGTGTGTACCCCACCTCTCACCCTATGACAGCTGGGGCTGGCTCAGACCCTACCCTGACCCTGCAATAAATTTTCAGTATAAACAGCATGATTTGGAATTCCTAAATATTGCTGTAAGTGTTTCCTGCAATGGAAAAAAAAATCTGCTTTGAAATAAAATTCAAACAGTTTTATCCCCCAGGCATTTGATTTTGTTTTATATCATTCTGGTTGGCACAGCAGGTTTCTATTTGTTTGCACAGAGTATAGAAGGCGCTAACAGCCAGATTTGTGTCCTTTTCCTTTTTTTTTTTAAAGTCCAACATGCCAACACAAATTGATTTTAATACCACTGAGCGCTTACAAACCAAAAACTGCATTGAAGGTTTATAAAATTAAAATGACATATTTTAACATGATTTGCACATCTTAAGTTTTAAAGGAAAGTCCCAAATATGCTAAATATTGCTTCCGAGTCTTGACTGAAGCTGTGTAATATTTACACACATGGACAAAATCGTTGGTATCCTTCGGTTAAAGAAAGGAAAAACCCACAAAGGTTACTGAAATAACTTGAAACTGGCAAAAGTAATAATAAATGAAAATTAACTAAGAATATCAGACGATGCTTTTGAACTGTGGTTTAAAAGAAATCATTTAAAAAAACAAACTAATGAAACTGGCCTGTACAAAAATGATGGTACCCTTAACTTAATATTTTGTTACACAATCTTTTGAGGCAATCACTCCAATCAGGCGGGTTCTGTAACTCTCAATGAGACATCTGCACCTGCTGACAGGTATTTTGGACCACTCCTCGTGAGCAAACTGCTCCAGCTGTCTCAGGTTTGAAGGGTGCCTTCTCCAGATTGTTTGTTTGTTTTCAGCTCCTTCCACAGATGTTCCATAAAATTTAGATCAGGGCTCACGGAAGGTCACTTCAGATTCAGACACATTCTTGGGTGTTTTCAGTTGTGTGTTTTGGGCCATTATCCTGTTGGGAGGACCCATGACCTGAGACCGAGACCAAGCTTTCTGACACTGGGCAGTGTAATTTGTTCCGAAATGCCTTGATAGTCTTGAAAATTCATTGTATCTTGCACAGATTCAAGACACCCCATGCCAGAAGCAACCCTAGAACATAACCGAGCCTCCTCCATGTTTCACAGTAGGTACAGTCATCAATTTTCTATCTGTGAACTTAGAGTTGAAGTGACTTATCAAAAAGCTCCAGTTTTGTCTCATCTGTCCAAAAGCGTTGCAGCTTGCCAATATGCATTTTGGCAAATTCGTCTCTTTTTTATGGTTTGCTTTTAACAGCGGTGTCCTCCTCGGTTGTCTTTCATTAAGTCCACGTTGGCTCACACAGCGACGGATGGTGCCATCTGACACTGATGTACCTTGACCTTGGCATTCACCTCTAGTCTCAGTGGAAGTTGTTCTGGGCTCTTTGGTTACCATTCATACTGTACTATCCGTCTCTTGAATTTGTCATCAATTTTCCTCTTGAGGCCACATCCAGGGGGGTTGGCTACAGTTCTGTTGACCTTAAACTTCTGAATATGTACAACTATAGTCACAGAAACCTCAAACTGCTTGGAGATGGTCTTGTACCCTCGACCTTTACCAATGCTTGCCTATAATTTTCTCTCTGATCTCCTGAGACAACTTTCTCCTTAGCTTTCTGCGGTCCATACTCATTGTGGTACACACCATGATACCAAACTGCACAGTGACTACTTTTTACCCTTTTAATAGGCAGACTGACTGTTTACAAGTTTGACGACACCTGTGATGCTAATTACAGAACATGCCTTAACTTAAAATGTCCCTATGATCAAATTATATTTATCTTTTCTAGGAGTACCATCGTTTTTGTCCAGGCCAGTTTCATTAGTTTGTTTTTAAAAATAATTGTGTTGAACCGCAATTCAAAAACAATGCCTGATTTTCATTAGTAAATTTAAATTTAATTTTCAATTTAATTAATTATACTTTTGTCAGTTTCAAGTTATTTCAGTGACCTTCGTGGGTTTTTCTTTCTTTAAAGGAAGGGTACCAACAATTTTGTCCACGTGTGAATGTAGATAGAAATATTCAAACCCAATATTTTATATTTGCATTTTTGAAATAGCTGATATTTTTTTGGCTCTCCACCATAACAAATGTGGTTTTCTAAAAATGTTTGCCTCCACAGCACAAGTTTGTAATGCCTGGGGCATCTATTACTGCTTGTTAACGGTTAAGATGATATGGCTGTTTTGGAGAGCTTAATGACATTTTATTTAGTTTTGGGCTGATCTTGTAATATTTTATTGTTGGATTGCAATATGTTGTGATGTATATGGCCGAGGCACAGTAGTAAAAAACAAAAACAGCATGCTTGGGATTCACTGTATGAGGTGTTTCTGTTATTTTGTCAACTCCCCTGAACACACACACACACACACACACACACACACACACACACACACACACACACACACACACACACACACACACACACAGAGAGTAAACATTACACCTTTTTCTCCTTTCCCACACAGTGTGTTTATCTCTCCCTCCTCACCAGTCTGGTCACGACTCCCCCCCCAACCCAACCCTCCTTCCCATCCCGCCTTGGGCTCACATTGTGTATTCATTACCATTAAAGAGTCCCGGGCTTGTCTCGCCATTAGGCCGCATTACTGCGCTCTCGGCTTTCTGACATTGGTCACACTCTGATCGGTAATCTGGTCTGAACTGATGCAGGATTTCCTTGCGGGGGCTCTCCTCAAGTTGGCTGAGTGGTAGAAACAGACACACTCTGACATAACCACACACACATAGAGATTACATTTCTAGTGGATGTCTACGCCTCATTGAGATGTGTCCGGAACCAATGGTTGAAGCTTCTGATGACTTGCCCACCGTGGCTGAGACCAATCGGTGCAGACCAGATTTGCTCCCAATTCAGAGCTGGAGGATTGGCGAGGGCACGGGGCAACACAGTGATGAATACAGAACTGCTGTGTTGCACTTATGATGAAAAGGGAAGCATACAAAACAAACAACTCAAGTGAGTTGCCATGAGTGACTGTAAATCTCTCTAGAAATACGTAAACCAGACCTGATGAAATATTAATGTCCCTAACAGTTTGGTTTTGTGCCATATGCATGCCCTGAAGATCAGATCCATCATCTGCATTGCTAGGTCTTCAGCAGATTTAAATCTTCCTCATGACAAAAAAACAAAAGGTTTGCTTTCACACAAGGGGCATCAGTCACCTCAGTCATCTAAAAAGATCTTTAGGTTATTACACAAGGTGTCTCTCAGGATGTGTCTGAAGCCATTTCATGAAAAATTTAATGAGGAAATGTTTACAAAAATAAAGAAATAACAGCAATTTCAATAGTATATATATCAGTGAGGATATTTTAGAGCTGCAACTTTGCCACTACACTTTTCTAAAGCCATCAAATGATAAATCCAAAATATTATATTTACTAGAACATCAAAAAGCATGCACCATCAAATGCTCTGCTATGTTGATCGAAAATTAACAGGTTTTTTGTTTGGTTTTTTAAGAGCTGATTTTCTTGTAGCAGATATGGAGGTCTGGATGTAGAAATCTTGATTTGGGAGGGAATTTACGGAAATATAAGAAGAGGAAAACCATGAATTGGCGTTGGTGTGTTACAAATATGTGGAAAAAACTGTGGTGGTACTACTGCATAGCTACTACAGCCCTACATTTGCAGATGATTCTTTAAGCTCTGGAAGTTGTGAGGCTGCACCACAATTTCTGAACATCCCTCAACACTTGGGCCAGTTCACGAGTTCTCCCACCTTGTTCCGCTGTAAATACAATGTAACTAATGTGGCGCAATAAGGGACAACTATGAACTGGCGAATAGTCTATGAGAATGTTAGAAAATGAAAGCAAATCTGCTGCTAATGCTTCAGTGCCAGATAGCACGGGAAAACTTAAGATGTCGGATATACTGTAAAATTAATAATTTGGCATTATTTTAAGAAATACATAAACTCATTCCCTGAAAATGTCAATTTAAGAAGGCTGAGTTTTATCAACTTGTTTGAGTGTGCAGTCCTTAAGGAAGATAAGTCACATAAACTTATCCTCCAGTTCTGAAGGAGTGTTGATAGCTAAACTTTTACATTGTTCTTGGCCTTTAAACATAGGCACTGGTAGAACATATGCTATAAAGAGTTCAGGTAGCTCTGAAGGCAAAAAGGAGGTCCAACCTGGTACCAGCAAGGTGTAAATAGTGATTTAGCTAGTGAGCATGTACCCCTTAGTATGTGGTCAAAAAGGTACACATGCCATAATACAACCCAAATTCCAGAAAAGTTGGAACGTTCTTTAAATTTGAACAGAATGAAAACTAAAAGACTTTCAAATCCCATTAGCCAATATTTTATTCACAACAGAACACAGATAACACAACAAATGTTCAAACTGGGAAACTGTACACCTTCATCCACTAAATTAGCTCATTTCAAATTTGATGCCTGCTACAGGTCCCAAAAAAGTTGGCACTGGGGCAACAAATGGCTTCTTCTTCTTCTTTCGGCTGCTCCCATTAGGGGTTGCCACAGCGGATCATCTGCCTCCATCTCACCCTATCCCTTGCATCCTCTTCCCTCACACCAACCCTCTGCATGTCCTCCTTCACTACATCCATGAATCTTCTCTGTGGTCTTCCTCTTCTCCTCCTGCCTGAAAAAGCAAAAAAGTTCAAAAAGATTAGCTGGGAGAACATCTAGCAAGTAATTAAATTAATTGATATCAGGTCTATAACATGATTAGCTATAAAAGGGATGTCTTAGAGATAGCAGAGTCTCTCTGAAGTAAAGATGTGCAGAGGGTCTCCAATCTGTGGAAGAGTGTGTAAAAAAAAAATTGTGAAATACTTCAAAAACAATGTTCCTCTACATCAAATTGCAAATGCTTTGCAACTCTCATCATCTACAGTACAGTGCATAACATCATCAAAAGATTCAGAGAAATTGGAGTGTGTAAGGAACAAGGCCTAAGACCTTTATTGGATGCCCGTGGTCTTTGGTCCCTCAGACAACACTGCATCACTCATTGGCATGATTGTGTCACTGACATTACTAAATGGGCCCAGGAATACTTCCCGAAACCACTGTCGGGTGCAGATGAAAAACTAAAGCTCTATCATGCAAAAAGGAAGCCATATTTGAACATGGTCCAGAAGTGTCATCGTGACCTGTGGACCAAGATTCATTTGAAATGGACTGTTTCAAAGTGAGAAAGTGTTCTATGGTCAGACAAGTCCAAATTGCCATTCTTGTTGGTAATCATGGACATCGTATCCTCCGGGCTAAAGAGGATCGAGACCTTCTAGCGTGTTATCAGCGTTCCGTTTAAAAGCCAGCATCTCTGATGGTATGGGGGTGCATAAGTGCATACGGTATGGGCAGCTTGCATGTTTTGAAAGGACCTATGAATACTGAAAGGTATATAAAAGTTTTAGAGCAACATATGCTCCCCTCCAGACGACGTCTATTTCAGGGAAGGCCTTGTGTATTTCAGCAGGACAATGCAAAACCACATACTGCAGCTATTACAACAGCATGGCTTCATC
>VUQH01078236.1:3400-40602 GCA_015106775.1 Etroplus canarensis
CAAAAAAAAAACAGCGTTCTTTTTTTTTTTTTTTTAAACAGAACAAAAAGCACAGAACAGCCGCAGTGGATACTTTACATTGCTGAAAAAAAATTTGGTTTCACTTCAGCTTTTTGTATAACACTGATTTTTAATAAGAGCAGCCCACAGACTGGTTACTTGTGACACTGCCCTCTGGTGACGAAAAGCAGCTATAACATGTAGACGACAGTCTGCAAAGCTGTGTGCTGTGTGCGTCCTCTCAGAAGGACCAACGCAATACTGTAAATTCACCGTTACTTTCTCTTCATGCTGAGTGTAAGGAAAAAAAAGTATCAAGGTCTATATCTCTGTAGAGAACAAAAATGTGCAAGGCAATAAAATGACATGAAACTGTGACTTAAATCCTAAAAAAAAAAAG
The DNA here is from genome assembly GCA_015106775.1 of Etroplus canarensis. Classification (NCBI taxonomy): domain Eukaryota; kingdom Metazoa; phylum Chordata; class Actinopteri; order Cichliformes; family Cichlidae; genus Etroplus; species Etroplus canarensis. Next base: position 3,801 of record VUQH01078236.1, read on the forward strand.
CAATGCAAAATTAATCTTATTGGCTATGATTTTTTTCTACTCTTTAATACACCATATTTAAAACCTACATCAATTTTGCAGGAAAAACAAACCAAAATAATAATAAACATTTGTTTTCCCTGATTTAAACAGGCTTTTCAGGGGCCTGCTGGAACCCTGTTTGTACTTATTAGCTATATTTATATACACACACCAAAAAACTAAAGACAGAAAGCACTAGGTTCATTTTAAAATACAGAGGTAAACAAAATGACACAAAATAGTTCACATCTTTAGAACTGTTTAGATTCTATTTACTTGTTCATTTTCAATAATCTTTTAAAAACAATTTACACACTTGTAAACTTAGGCAGGCATTTATTGATCTATCCACAAATACCTGACACAAACATAAAGTGTGTAAAAGAGGAAACATCCCCGCTCATTCCCAAAGATGCATGTAGACTTGTTTTCAGATTGTACTGAATTGAATCACATCTTTTATGCAGATAACCATGAAAAAGAAATTTACCTGAAGGTCACTGGAAAATCTGTTACATACTCTGCCTGCAGCACACTAGCCAATTATGTTCTCAATGTTTTTTGTTAAATATTTCAGATATGACAGCTAAAGATTTAAATACAATTATAAGAACAAATTAAAAACTGCATCAAGTTAAAAAAGAAAGAAAAAAAAAAGACACCCATTTCTTTGCATAGATGATCCATGTTTTACATCGGACAGAATCTACGTTTAAATATTTTTAATGGGCAGCACAGCACTGCAGTGAGTTGGTTCAAATCCAGTGGGTTTGTGTTGCATGTTCTCCCTGTGCCTGCTTGGCTTCTCTCTGGGTACTCCAGCAGTGCAAAGCTTTGGACTGTGTAGCTCCAAGTTGACCACAGGTGTGACCATGAGTGTGAATGGTTTGTTTGTTAGCCCTACAATAGACTAGTGAGCTGCAAGGGCCCCCACAACAGCTGGGATAGGTTACAGCCCTCCCATGACACTAAAACTGGCTAAGCAGTTAAGAAAAATCAATGGACAGATTGGTCAGTGTGAGTAATCCTGTCATACTAAAACTTTACAGCAGGATATGTAACAGACTTAACCCCCAGTTATCAATAAATCAGCATATTCATATAAACTATGACAAAAAGACTGTAAAAAATAAAATAAAACCATAAATGTTCTGTGTTGTCATGCTAGATAAAATTGATCAAAACTGTAGTATTTTAGTATGTTTATATTCTGATTTCAGCCCTGAAACCAGGCAATTTAAAGCCATGCATGATGTGCACACTAAATATTAGCGTTAACATAAAAAGGTGGCAACTCAACAATAGCCAAAAACATCAGCATATCAAACCAGGCTGAAAATGTATCAAAGATTAAAGCGCTAAAGCCTCACACCTACACAAAAAATACTGTTCTGAAATGTCTCAGACATATTTCATCACTTCAGCTCTGGTCAAATATTCGCACCTGAACATATCCAACAAGTGTCATACTGTATTGCACTTAATAAAGGCGTGTGTCCCCAGCAGTCCAAAGCAAAGTTATTAGTTGGGAAGTGGGGTGTGACAGGCATCTGGCTGCCACATACGCAGGTCCAACAGAATCTGGTTCAGCTTCTTCATCCACAGATTTCTCTCATCCTTGGTGTCAGCACTCAGCCAATTTCTGCACAGGAAACAATCAGAGCATGATCGCTGTCGCTTACAGTGAAACTTTACAAACACATGCAAACATCAGGTCTAAGTACCTGTGAATATGGTGGCAACTTACCTAGTGACACACATGGTGTTCTTGCACTGACTGACCAGAGTCTCTTTGTCATCCTCTTTCCGTGGTCTGACTGTGATGAGCTCAAACGTGTTGGGTCGGGCACAGAACTCTCTGTTGGCTGGTTCCACCATCTTACTGGTACAGTTAGTCAGATTGATGCGACCAATAGGATTCTAGAGGAAAAAGCAGAATAAACCATCAAGATGGGCTATATGTCTCCATTCTATACCCTTTCTATAGTGAGTCTCTTTTGGCCCCTTTACCCCAGTGAAAACCCTTTTGTTAGCTCCTGTGATAGACACACCATACCACAGTGCTCCTGCTTGGTTACCAAGCTGTGACCATATCCTCCCCTATGTCATGTTCTCGTAGTACTGAACTCAGAGGTCATTGCACATATTTTATTCTTAAGGCTTTAAAAGTGGCAAAAGTTACGTCTCCTATGGCTCTGAGTGATTATCACCCTGTGGCCTCACATCCTTTGTAATGAAAATATTTTAACATATTGATAAATCTGAAATTTTACATGCAGTACATGATTTGTTGGACCCCTTACAGTTTTCCTAAATCTGATAGTTATATTTACAGGTCTGTTGATTGCTGCTGTATGAAGCTCAAGAAAAAAAGAAGAGGATTTCACTTGTTTTAGATACTAATGAGTGTCAGTGCAATCATAGACTATTCTGCAGGGTGCAGAGTATGATCCCAGCGCAGTTACTAGGTGCGAGCAGTCCTTCCTCCAAATGAATTAACACTAAGACCAAAGAAATGTTGATTTATTTTTATCTCCCCATCCCTACACCATGCCTGATTAAAGATGAGCCAGTGGACTGTTTCCTGCAAAGCTAATTGCCCCAAGGGAACATGAAAGTTTTACTCAGCTCTCTCTAAACTCTGGCACATTCTGTTTAGTGCACTAAAGTGTTGAGTTTCAGATTTATGGTTAATGGACTGGTGGTTATATTGCAATTTTCTACTGTAACTGAGTGCTCAAAGCACTTTTTACTACAAGCCTCATTCACACAGTCATACAGGTCTAATGTCTTTAAGCACATTTTATGTATAATGCACACACATACTGTGATGGATGCCTCGGGAGCAATTTGGCGTTCAACCTCTTTCCCAAAGAACAAGGATAGTAATGAAAGAGATGGGTATCAAACTATCAACTTCCCTGTTGGAATATGAACCGCTCTACCTCCTGAGCCACAGCAAGCCCAGTTTTAACAGCAGATTTATGTCAGTCATGCTGTAGTCTAATCATTACTTGGTAGCCATTGTTTTTTCATTGTTATTTCAATAAACAAAGCTCAAAAATCCACAGCTGGGTGTATTAAACCAAACCGGTCCTTACAGGAAAAGAAAAAAATGTCCAATAATATGGTAGGGTGAAAATCCCAGCCACAGAGAGCCCACAAGTAAGTATACTCCTAGTGCTAGTCCAAAGCCTGAGTAAATTCAGTTCAGGTTTACTTATATAGTGATGCTAGTGCTGTTTCTGTGCTGTGATGACCTCTAAATCCTGACTGGAACTCTTCAAATAAACCTCTGCAAGTGATCACACAGCTGTTCTACAACAACTTACAAACATTTTTGAAATGAAGGAAAGGTTGGAAATTGGTCTGTAATTAGTTAAAATGGCTGGGTCCAGCAAAGGCTTTTTAAGTAGTGCTTTAATTACAGCCACTTTAAAAGCCTGTGGTACATAGCCTGTTAATGCATAATCAGACTTAAGATAAAGAATTTGACGACAGACCTCAATGAGACATTTACTTTACATACAGTCAGATTCTCAGTGCAGTGGTTGTTTGTAACATGTAAAAAAAAATAAAACCATGTTTTTCTGCTGTTACTTTCTCAATCTTATACTGGTAGATGGCAAGTGTGTTAGCAGTTTCCCTGTTAATGCCTAGTTTATGTGACTTTTAATAAAGAAGTGTGTATCAGCTTAATAAATGTACAAAAATGGTGTAAAGTCAAAACATCTGTATGGCTCTGGAAGGGTGGGGGTGGGCATATCTTGGAGGGTAGCATAGTTACCTTTCTCTTTTCATCATCTGGGTAAGTCCAGTAGGAGATGCAATATCCTGATAGTACACACCATCGTCTGTGCCAAGCTCCAAATCCACTAACATCTTCAAACATTGTCTGTGGTGGGATTTTTAAAAAAGTCATTAGACTTCTAAAAAAGTTGCAGCAACAGCACATCAAGGCCAATATCTTGGCATCATCTGATCCACACTCACCAGGAATCCTCTCTCCTCTACCTTTGAGCCCACTTCGCACTGCATCTTAAGGTAGATATGGCCCTCCAAAGGGCACAAGAAAGGCACCTACAATCAAAAGTCGGGATTTAGTACTCAGTACTAATACCAGTAAAACTACACCATGTGATATCATAGTTAAAGAGAGAAAAATTATCCCATGCACTTAGACAAACTCCTTCGTTAACAGTTGAACATAGAGATAACACTAGGCTAGCCCTACAGAAAATAACATTTACAGTTCTAACAGCCTCCAAGAAGACTACAATACATTCCTGTACAACTAGCTGATTTCACAATGACAAAGCCAGCTGTTACAAAAACAATGTTAACATGTGTTTAAGGATAAAATAAGAAGGATATACTTTGGCTGTTGGTAATATGACATGAAATCTTCAATTCTCTGAATAGATCTGGATGCCAGCCCCTTTAACTGTTTCATGACATCTTCAGTCAAGACAGTTTGCTACTAATGTACCACTATAGCAACAAAAATAGCCATATTAAAGAAAATGGCTTTTGAATAGCTGTCCACTGTAGTGACTACCATGTACGAAAGGGTCAAGGTGCTTTGCTAAAGTAGAAGTATTTCTATCCTTGGTCTGAAAAGCATAATAGAATCGTTTGCATATTGCGCTTTACAAATCAATTAGCATTCCCTGGGCGCCTCAAATGCAAAGTACTTCCATGCCCAGCTCCCTTATTAACAAGTTGGACAGAGCTATCCCAGCAGCAACATGTAGTTTTTGCTGTGCCACTTGTAGTTTTCCCGTTTGTGGGCCCCCTTCTTGTCCTTCAGCATGTAAGAATAGACTTCCAGAAGAATTTCAGCCTCTGTACATGATACATACCAGTGACTTGATACATAAGTTCAGGCTTAACAGAGTTGAGATAAGTTTTTTTAGTGTCAAAGTAGTAACCACTGAGCAGTTCTCATTCACATCCTACATACTTAATCCAAAAGAAAGATGACCTAAAATATTACACTGAAAACACAGCAGACATATTTACTAAGTTTCTGAGCTTCATACCTTCTCCAAAGAAAACTTGTTTTTCCCAACTGAAGACAGAGAGAGTCTGTGTGATCCAACCAGGATGAAGTTACTGGTGCGAACAGCATTGGGGCCTCCTGGGCTGGCCACAACTACAGAAAGAGATATTTGAAGGATTTGAGAGAAAAAATTACAACAGTTTTGCAATCAGTGTTCTAAGGAGTGCTGATCAGTATCTAACAACAGTTACGTAAAGTCTTATTTGACAGGTTTGACTGTGTGTAACTTGAGAAATATAATCAAAAGTTTGAGTCATTTTCCAGAAAGAGTACTTTTAGATCAAACCCTGGAAATCCTGTTCTGACCACTTGCACTGGGTACTCTGATGTCATCACAGACTTTAAATACACTCAGACAGCAAACTTCAGCTTCTGGGTCATAGTGACAATTTTCACCGTGCGCACTGTAATTCAACCCTAGTGTTAGACTGTTAACGCAGTTCACCTGTAATGTCCTAAAGCTTCATTTACTTCTGATTTTAATCTACGTAGAGTCTACCAAATAGCCTACACACTGTTGTCAGCATTTATACTTGTGCCTGCTTGGCTTTGAAATTTCACTTCTGAAACACTACTTGGCACTGGGATTTCCCTGTTCGAGTTCTCTACCCTCCAGCTGATTTATAATACAGTGGCAGAAGAAGTAGCCAGAGACGCTTAGGAGGACACGCTAGTAACAAATGGGTCAATCACAATCATAGCAGGTGTGCCAATGTGACAAAGTTACATTTCTAGAGAAGTGCAGGTCAGGTTACAGCACATGTTACAATATAGGTTTGTGGTTATGATGCAACTATGGCATATTTTTAAGTCAGAAGTATACAGTACTGTGCAAAAATCTCAAGGCACCCCTCATGTTTTTCCAAGGAGCCAGGCTTTCTAGTAATTGGTTAAAGTAATCTTAAGCAATGGTTCTGCAGCCTTCTTTTTTTCTTTGGACACTGGCTGCTTTTTCACTCATTTTCAGCTCAGTCCTTGTACTGGACCATTTTCAGAGATATGTTTTTATGTTTAATTAGTCACTAAACACTGACCAATGAATCTTTAAACATAAAAACGCTCCTAACACAAGGGCTGAACCAGTATTGTGTTTACACATGAAAGACAACTTAGCAATGAGCCAGTTTAAATTGCAACTTTAGGCACTTTGTTACTAGCAGCCTGTTGCAAAAACACATTATTTGTTACCATTTCTTTTGATTAATCTATGAGAAATGCCACAGATAACACAGTCTGACAGGCATAAAATAGTTTTGACCCGACAAGGTGATTTCCAAAGAGCTGTTAGCAGAAAACTTGGCATATCTTGGTGCAGTATGTACTTTAAAAAAAATTAAAATCTGTACAAGTAGAGGATAGAAGAAATGGCAGGTCTAAAAAAACAACAACAAAAGAAAAAAAAAAAACTATCTACAGCAAATACAACAGTATCTGAAAGTCATGTTCAAAATCCAGAGAAAAGCTTTGCAATGTCCAGGAAGAAAGCTTGCCTTAGAGAGTTCAGGCTGTGTTGCAGAATGAAGTGGTCATACCAAATACTGACTTTAAAACTTGTAAGAATTCTACATTTGCCTTATTTAATGTATTTCCATTTATATTTGTACATGATTCTAGGAAAATATAAAGAACTGAGGGGTGGGTCAAGACTTCGGAGGGGACTATTCAGAGGAAACTAGCTGAGCTGTGGTGCTCTGAGATATTTTCCCCAAACTGAAAATCAAGTTGGAGGTTCACGGACTTCACATACCTGGTGTCTGTGCAGTCTTCTGTAGGGGGAGATTAAAGAGAAATTTAAACAACTGGAAAGTAAGAGATTTCTTAGGAATTTTTTTTTTATTAATTTAAAAAAAAAAATTTGAAATACTTACAGTAATAGCAAGGAACCTCTTTGGAGTGATAGCCTAGAAAGATATAACAAACTAAATATTTTGCCTCAAAGGGTAAAGTGTGAGAGACACTAATACAGCGCTGCAGTTTCTTGACTACTCGATAAAAAGGACCACCAGAATTTGTGGAGAGGGACAGTTTGCAGTGGTGTTATTGTTTAAAGTCAGCCTGCACACACTACACACCCACCAGCCTGTGAGGAGCACATACACAAAGTGTTCATACCGACATACACAAATCATGGGCCTCATAGACCTGTCTCCACATCATCTGGACACACACACATTAAGCATCAAAGCATGTCCCATCATCAAATGATAAAATGTGTGTTTCCATCAGGTCCAAATAAGTAAATTAATTAATTTAATTGAATAAAAAGCTAAATTTACCTTTGACTTGCTGGGTTTCTTCTTTTTGTCACTGCAGACTTCACGTTTCTGCACCTGGAGGGGATTGGCATTAATATTATTTTTATTTTTAATATTCATATAAAAATTTTTCTTTGTTAACAAGTTTTAAGTTATTTCTTATATTTTTTAATCTCCAAATAGTTAAAAACAATCACTACAGATGAGCAATGTTTTGCAACGTTATGAAGTTTAGCAAGTCAGACACTGATGCTGCAGTCCTCTGTTTTATGTCTTTTTTTCCAACAAAAAAAAAAACAAAACTATTCTTTGGTTATGGGAACTTGGCTGAAAAAAATATTTCGCAGGGGGAAAAGGTTGAGAACCACTGCTCTAAAGGATGGCCCGGCTTCAGAGGTTTTAAACTGATCAGTAGTATTACCATCTTTGTGGGAAAATGCTTCTGTCAGTTTGCAGTGCAACTTCTCTGCTTCCTGTAGGACTTCAATCAGCCAAAATATCTCCACACGTTGAATTCCTCTGATTCATTTTTTCAACAGTGTTCTCGTCTTTTGAGCCTAAGGCTGTGTCCCTTGCTGTATCTCCTTTGACAACGACGGTGCTCGAGTTCTCCATCATGATTTCCTCTCATCTCAATCCCTCTCCTGACATACCGCTGTGCACGGCTGCTACGCCTACTCTAAGTCTAACCTGACATGGCTGTAGCACCTTTCCACCAACATAATTGGTTCAAGCGGCGCTATTCTCATTATGAACAGCATGAGTTCTATCAACATATCGACCAAAGTCTTATTTTTCTATCAAGAAAAAGTTTTACATTGCGATAGATGAAGTAATTGTTTTAAACCCCAGCCCCAACATGGACATGAATAGACTGTACCAGTATTACAAATCACTCAGTAACACTTTAGGATAATACCCCGTAAGACAGAGTACAAAAGTATAAAATGCATAAGAATGTGGTGAAAGATGATTTCTGTAAGTTTAAATCAGAATGAGAGACACATACCAAACAGTAGACTTCAAGACTGATTTCAAAGTCACTGGAGACATCAGATCTGAAAGTCAAAAGCACTTTGATCAGTAATCAGTCAACAAATAGATCATTAAATTTTATTAGAAGCATCTACTAATAGAGGTGACTGACTGAAGTGATGAAATTACATGGCCAGCAGTGATCAGACCAAAGAACAACAATCCTTACACTGACTGTTTTTGACTGACCTAAGATTGATTTACAGTACTACGTTTTATTACTACCCTTTGCCTACACAGACGGATATATAACCTATGCAGACATGCTTGTAGGCAGTGCTCCAAAAAAGCGACTGCACATAGCTCAGCATGGATGATGCTTTCCGTGGGCTGAATGGGTAAAAAGTACGCCGGAGTAGGAAAGTGAGCAACAGCAGAGTTCACCACACTGCATGGAAACTGCATGAAAAGGACAGACATTGGTTGCAGTGGATACTTTATTTAAACAATCGGTTTCACGTCAGCTCTTTCTATAGTATAACTTCACTCCTCTCTTGCTGGGTGAAGAATCAACAACAGCTCGACAAGCGTAGCCTACACAATGGTTGTTTGTGACACTGATGGCAGTAAAAATCTACAACAAGTAGAGGACACTCTGCAAAGATCTGCATAAGCTCTCTGTAGGACTGAACAGTACCATAAATTAGTCATTAGTGTTTGACTTACATAGTGAACTTGGTGGGGAAGGTGAGGGTGTCCCCACTGAGGCCATGGTGTGTGCTGGCTAAAGGAGTGGCCACAGTGTTCTCTGCTCCAGCACGAATCATGATAAAAAATGAATGTTTGGTTGACTCTGAAATAATTCGGACAGAATGGCATTGGTAGACATTAGTATCATCAACCCAGGCTCCTGTGGTATTTTACTCTAATAACTAACTTTTACTGTGTAGTTTCTGAAAAATAATACAAACAACAGTCTACTAAGAACACTAATTTGAGACACAGAAATATGATAGACCTAATGTACCATTTACCAGAGCAAATGTAAACCTGTACTTGTGTAACTGTGTGTGCACCTGGTTTATTGGCAGTGGAACAGACAAAGTCTGCCTTGAGAGGTAGGCGTAGCTCCTGCAGGGTGATGGAGCCCTTGGAGGCCGACATGGCAGCAGGTTGTGCAGCTGCAGGAGCCCTTTTCTGTCCTACTGGATCTCCTTTCAGGCATTCCAGCTCTCCCTTCAATGCCTCCCTCTTTTCAGCTGAGGCCATCAAAAGGAAAGAAAGTCAAGTCTTTGATACTACCAGCAGGAGTCGCCAAACACCCCTTATTCCATCTTCTCTACATAGTGGCTGTGGAGATTTATCATTTACACAAGCCGGATCTGTAAAATACTGTACACACACTGTACACACAGGGCCTAAAATAAAATGTGTTAGCACTATGCAAAGGCATCTATATTATTGGTTCATCTTTCAAATTACTCAGTTTTTCCAATGTAGCAGACCCAAAATGAGACAAGTTTGGGTTTTTGACATTTTTAGCACAGAAAATGATTAGGATGAACGCACTTGCCACCAGCAGCAGCCTCTCCGCCTCAGCCTCCACTTGCGAACCTTTCCCATGCTCTTCATCTGTACAGCAGTTAAGCGCCTGGCTGGCCTGATGGATAACCGTCTGCTGCAGGTTTATTTCATTTGTCAGAATCTACACAAAGAGCACAGAGTTGTGTAAGATAATATATACATTAATTACTTCATTTATCCCATTATTGAAAACTTGTAAATTTATATCGAAACTTCAGCAAATGAAGTTATATACTGTAAGTTTTATCCAAACCTTCATCTTCTGTTTGGCACTGAAGAGGCCGGATCCTCGGGGCTCCTCTGCTCTTTGAGAAACATCTTCTTTTCTCACAATAACCTGCTTCACACTTGGCCTCTCGTTATCCTTCACCCTGGTTGACCTGTATGCATCGATGCTTACATAAAGCAGCAAACACATTCTGTGAGACAGTGAAATCAGACACCTTTAACACACCTAAGCACTGCAGGGAGGAAACAGTTACCTGTAGGGCAGCTTGTGGTCCTCGCCTGAAGCGTCTACATTATCCGAAGTGGCGCTTCGTACCACATTGGCTCTCTGGAACCTGCTGGGTTTGGATATATTGTCTGGAGTGTTGCTCTTTACAATGAAAGAGTTGGCTGGAGTAGATGTCTGTACAGAGAAATAAAGTAAAATGTATTCACTGTGTAAATTATTGGAATCTTTCAATAAACAGGAATTCAGGTTAGTGCCCACCATTATTCTCTTTTCTGGACTATTCACAACACCAGCGACAGTTTCTGCCAGCGGAGCGAGGAGGGACATGGAGGAGATGTTCAAAGCATCTTCTTCATCATCACTCTGATCTTCACTCTGCTCTAGAACTCCAAACAGCTCACTGATGACTGCAGAGTTGATGGACTGGTCCACATTAATTTCTACTTTTTCTTCCTCTTCTTTCACCTCCTCTTCTTTCACCTCCTCTTCCTCTGGGGTCTCTTCACTCAGCTTTTCTGTAGCGTGAGCAACCACTTTCAGGGGGCTGGATGCCGACACTGGAGAGGAGATCATCAACCCCTGACCTGCTATTTGACATAATCAGCATTAGAAACCCCTAGACTGACATCTAAGAAGGCGCTTTGCTGTTCCAGTTGCACCAGTGCATTTGCAATTCACAATCTTTGACATAAAGTTAAACTGAATTACTGATGAAGGTAAAGAAAACAGAAACACTGATGACCTACACTGGTGTCAGAGATGCAACTGTTCAATTCAATTTTATTTATATCACGCCAATTCACAACAGAAGTCACATCAAGGCGTTTTACACTCTGTGGTAAAGAGTATTAGAGAGAAAACCCCAACAATCAGACTATCCCCTATGAGCAGCATTTGGTGTCTGTGGGAAGGAAGAACTCCCTTTTAGCAGGAAGAGCCCTCCGGCAGAACCAGGCTCAGGGAGGGGCAGCCATCTGGGGGTGAGGGGAGAGAGAAGAGAGAAAGGAGAGTAGGAGCAGGAGAACTGTTGAAAAAACTCATTTAAGCACTTCAAGCAATGACTGAAAAATTTGAAGGGAAACTTTTGATAGTTGATCATAATAAATATAAAAAAATTCACAGGTGTTCGTGACAAATAATAGCTGCCTTTAACCGTTGTTAAAAACACAGAGGCTATAAAAACAAGGGGAGCTGATGAAAAAACGTCCTGAACTTTGTCTGACCTACACTCAAACATTTAGTATTTAGTTAAAAAAAAGTTACACAGCTGAAAGCCGTCCAGCGATGTTTTCATTCTAACTGTTGCCAAATAAATGAATAAATATAAATTTGGCAAATTTCTAGCTCAAGAAAGTATGTCCTGCTGACCAGATAACTCTTGGCCACATATTACCAGTATTCAAAATCTATGGTCTGCAGTGTCATGTAATACCTGGAGGAGTGCACTTGCTAGGTGTATCTGATCGTGCAACACAAGGTGCAGCGGGTTCATCTTGTGGCTCAGATGAGCAAACTTCACTCTCCACAGGCTTGGCAAGCTCTTCCTGAAAAGAATATTATTTGGAAAAAATCAGATCTGTTACTGTGTGCGTGTGCATATGTGTCTGATGGTTGCTGTCCAACCTTAGAGGCTGCACTGGTCTTGCAGTCTGCTTCTTCATCTTTGTTCTTCCACAAACTGCCCCCCTTCTGGAAGCGACTGCGAATCTGAGCCAGCTCACATTCACGCTCCTGAAACCAGTGACATTATTATAATGCCATTCTAATGGGTAAAAGAAAAAAAAAACCCACTGGAGCGCCACAGGTGACATTAACCTACCATCTTCTGCTTATTAGTGAGCTCAGCGGTAGTTGTGTTTGCACCCTGGGCAGTTCTGAGTCTCTCCTGTACTAATCTGGTGTTTGGAGTCACAACAGGAGTCTTCGTCTGTGTGCTGACTCTGGCTGGTGAGCTCTGGTTGTTGCGGTCCTGGCACCTCTCTCCAAAGCGCTCCAGGAAAGATTTTACTGCTGTTTGGAGAGAAAGAAAACCATTTAACTCATTCTTTCATACATGTGGTGGAGACACTGAACAAATGCATTTATGACAGGACTGATTTGAGTATATGATGAAACGACAATGTAGGAAAGAGTTCCTGGTAGATGAATAAAAATTGGCTGATGTGGAGAAAAGTTGGTCATGTTCCACATAAGAAATCATGCAGAGACTAACATTAAGGAACTTACTTCACATCCAGCTTTCTAAAATGATTCATAAGTGATCGGCAGTCTGACTCACCAGGAGCTCCAGCACTGGTCTTTTCTTGGGGGACCAACGGGCCAGCTATGCTGGGATTGGTGCAATGCTCAGGCTTCTGAGGACTGCAGGTGATGTTTAGACCTCTGGAGAGGGCCTGATTTTTCAGGGGACTTTGAGGCACTGACGTGGAGGAGGAGCCTGCCTTCTGTGGAACGGATGGGGGGACTACTTCCTGCATCAAGGTCTTCTGAGGACCACAGGGGAAGGTAATGGCCTGGTTGGAACTCTTCTGAGGACTGGATACTGAGTCTACTCCAGGTTTGGACGCAGGGGTGTCAGCCTTTTGAGGGCTTGAGAGAAGTACTCTGCTAGACTTTACTGGAGAATTCACAGCCTGCTAAAAAGACAAACAAATAGAAAGCCCCCTTTTAATACAAACTGTTGAAAGAGCACATGAACACAGGAAATAAACCTTTGCTGTTAAAAAGTAAAGGTAGAGAAGAAGAAAATACCTGGTTACAGCTAGCTGTGGACTTGCTGCTTACAGGATAACTGGTTACTGAAGGACTGGGTTTAGTGCTGGAAGCCACAACATTAAATTTGGGAACAGAGTAGGTAGCAGGCTTCTCCTTTGCACTCTCTTTGGGTACATTAGCATGGCTCAGATCATCTTCCCAGGATCCAATGGTGGCAGCCAGGTTAGCCAGTCTGCCTCTTCTCCCAAGGGGAGTTTCTGAGGAGACAGTGGCAGCTGGTGGGACATCAGCTGGTCTTCTCAACATGGACACAGGAGTGCAGTCTGAAAGTATATCACAAGTCCCTGAAAGGAGACAAACAATTTTACTTTCAGGCATTTTAAAAGGGACAGCACCACTCTGACAATTAACACCTATTAAATACGGAAGAAGCCTGCACTGGAAAAAACAGATCATCTAGGAAGGGGGAAAAAAAATGTGTTTTTGATATCTTTTTTTTTGCCAATATATTTATTGTCTTTTTCAAAATTATTTCACAAACACATAACAAATACACATACAAATACACATACATACATACATAAAATGTAGATCTACTTTGATATTATGATTTGCTATTATTGATAAAGCTACCCAGCGGTATATATGTAATTACTTAGCTCCAGCTGCAAAATGAAAGATTATAAAGATTAGGGGGTTGGTAGTTATGATCCAATAATATAATATATCATAAATTATTCAGAAAGGGGGTATTCTGCATAATGAGTACTATAACTTTAGGTGCTTTAACCCTCTGAGGTCAAAGTCATAATCAGTGATTACTCTAACCCAACCCTATGCTGTCAGAATATGTAAATTTTCGTCTTTTAAAAAATTATTCTCCCAAGTTCAGGCTAGAGATGAGTTAGGCTGAGACCTCACAGGGTTAAGTATATTTTGATGCTAAAATATTCCTATTACCGCTTTAACAGGATTATGACTTTTACTTAATTAAAGTGTAGGAATGCTCATTATAAAACTATTTCAACTTTCAGACTCTTGTGCAGTCTCTTTTCAAGAAATGCATCTTTATTACAGCACAGGGCTGCATATGAGAAAAAAAAATCCTGCACAATGTCTTCTACCCCCATTGGCAAGGTGTAAATGTAATTTATACACATGCATTCTTAGGAGGGAAATAACCAGCCAACTTAAAAGCTAACAAACTTCACCTCTTCCTGCCAAATTAAGTAAATCTTAACTGTTGCATTGTCTGACCATGAAATATGTATTAGCTTTAACAGTTAATGTATTGCTATGGCTTGTTATGATGTACTGGTTTTGGAAGTCATAGATAAATTATGTCATCTTCCTATGATATGTCCTTATTCTAAGTCCAGATGAAACCAGTGCCAATGTGGACAGCAAGAAACTTATAAACATTAGAGTATGCTGGAACACAAGGTTGCAAATGCTGAGTCAAAAGAGATAAACTTCACAAGTCTAGCAAAAGCAATAATGCTGTGTGTACAGTATTTATAGATTTACAAAAAGTGTTTTTCTTTGCATCTGATTGTGATGTTTATCTCTCGCAGAGCAGCTAAAGCCAGTTCGTTGTGCCTCTTCATAAATGTAAGAATATAAAGCCCCATTTTATGGTTATTCAGCCGATGTGAATCTACTCATCTACTCTACCTGAATGCTCTTCTAAATAAACTAAATTATGTATTTGCAGTCTAGAAACCTTTTGGTGCCCCACTTCCCGCGGGGAACATGAGTCCACTGACATACTGTCCAGCAATACAGTATAATCTTGAGTAGCCAATTATAACTGTAACATAAACTAGAACTTAATACTTCAAAGGCCACTGCCTTGAACTCTTTAAAAGTCAAGTCTCAAGGGAAAGTGGTTAAAAGCATTGCATCATAACAGGTTTGGCCCACTAGAGAACTTAAGGCCATCTTGTCTACTACTCATCCAGAAAAAGGTATTACACAGTGCGGTCACAGAAACACAGTCCTTTTTAAATGGTGAGCATGCTGAAAATCTACTGAAAAGCTGATGGAATATATACATGTATAACAGTCAAAATGCAATGAAAATTCAGGTAATTAATATATTTGTCAGATATGGCCAAAAAGCAGTGTTGTTGAGCAGATGTGGAGTCAAATTAACAAAATTTAAAACATACTCAAAAATAGGGTGATAACAGAGCCACTGTCACTTAATAACACCAAGTGAATTCTTGCTTGTATGTATATTTGAGACACATAAGCCAGAAAACAGTGCAATAAGTAGATGTTAGACATGTGTGAATGACGTTGGTTGCACGAACTGTCAAATCAGTGTAATGAGAAGCTTTTGCTTTCCATGTCAGGAAATTGTTCTCAATTCAACAAGATGATGTATCCTCTTTGATAACACTGAAGAGATCTTCATATGCTGACGCAGTGAGAGGACTTAATGACTCAAAGAGTGCTGCTCTCCATCTAAAATGAA
This sequence comes from Etroplus canarensis, assembly GCA_015106775.1. NCBI lineage: Eukaryota > Metazoa > Chordata > Actinopteri > Cichliformes > Cichlidae > Etroplus > Etroplus canarensis. Next base: position 19,349 of record VUQH01078236.1, read on the forward strand.
ACTGTGCTGTGAGAGGGTAACCATTAGTGAAGAAAAAAGGCTGTATTTAAAGCAACATGATAACTTCTAATCCTGGCTTTCCTATGGCTGCCTTTGTCTGTGGTGGCAGCATACAGGTTAGAAAGTCAGGCATTGTAGCTGCAGTTTAATTACAAGATTAGCTCCGGTTGTTTTTGTTCAGTGGCTGGCTTTTACCACACTCAAGTTTCTCCTCATTAGCTGGTGTTACACAGTGTCTCTATGTCAATGACAACAGAAAAATATTTAGTCAGAAAGCTGGAATAAAGTTTGTGAAAACAAAAACAAGTCATCCTAATGACAAGAAGGAACAGCTCTATGCTGGTAAAACACAGCTAAAAAATATTCATCTCAAAAATGTAATCCTTTATTATCTGTAAACTTGAGTTTTAAAATCCTTTACATTTCTCTGCAAGTATGCCTATATTCACATCCAAGGACCGATACACAAAAGTCTGTGTGAATTTGGGATAAAGACTGTGTATGCACAAAGGGAAACATTTGAATAACCTTTATTTTCTTCAGATTTTTAAAGCTGTGCGTGTATGTGCATTCTTACACCTCATTTCCACTCTTATCCCATAGTCATGAAAGCGTGTTGACACTATTTCAGTTATCACTTATGTATAAAATCACTGTTTGAACCACAATCTATTAGATATGAAGGAGAAGAGCAATCAAAGCGTGAAATGTTATCAAAAGTGAAAATCATAAATTCACTGGAGAAATGCAAAAATGAAATATGCATTCAGTCATCTTAGTTCTTACATCATGTTTTTGTCTAGGGTATACAGCATAGCATGTGGCTTTTGAAAATTGTTCCAGCAGGTTTTGGCAGTCATGGTAAAAATAAATAAAATATTCTAAATAAACCATATTAAATATCAGGAATAATTTGAATTTTTTTATTGAAAAAAATGTTTGGCCTTTTCTACAACACACTGGGTTAGAGGTTAGGGTTAAGGTGCTTCTTATTGAAGACTTACACTTCACTAGGATAAAATTTAATACACACTAAGAGCCAAGCACAAAACTCATTTGGCTTAAAAAAAAACAACTTATTTTGGCTAATTTACTGCAAATTGCACCATTTTTGACACTAAAAAAAGCACTTAATTTTTGCGCCTGATGTGGGTGTGATAGCTGGGACATGAGTGTTAATGCATTTGGAAAGCCAAAGGGAGATGTTATTAGAATGAGCGCATAATTGGCACGAGTGGTTGGCTCAACGCTTTGAGGGCTGTGCCAAATCTTTGGCCCTGTCTTGTAGCTCTTTTCTGTGTCCTTACACTGAATATTTAGCACTGAGTCTCGCATGTTTCATGAATGACTATTTTGGTGTGACAGAGCAGAGCTTATCATGAAGCTTTGGCAGGAGTGGCAGAAAAGTTGCCTAATAACAGATGCATACAAGCCAAGTATATATTAGGTTGTTATGTTTTACAGTGAGCGGGACAGTTTGCAATGTTTCAGTTTTTTAGTCACATTTCACAGATTTGTCCATACTTAGAACTGCAGTGAGCACAAAACAGTTTGCATGTCTTTACCTAGCCAGCATAGTTGAAACCCAGACATCATCTGCACACAACATCTTCATCACATACAGGGACTAGTATAACAGGAGTCTGTTTTTTAAATATAAACAGCACTGATGGTTACGTACATCTAAATTCTGTCTCATTTGTTGCATGGCCAAATTAACACATCGGACTATTACAAGCATGGCCTCGCTGACTCCTAGTATCGATATAATCAACCCACTGATGCGTTGCCTTTCTACTGAGAATGATTATTTCATTTTATTCTAATTGATAAAGACAGAGTAGAAAATGAATAAAATTAAACACAAATTTTCTTGTGCTGGAAAGTCTAACAATGATGTCCAGGCAATGTTCAAAAAGTACCTTGAACCAACATTGAGGTAATGTCCATGACTTTGATTTAACTTTCATTTTGGAGCTATTTTGCAATTTTTAGATGCCGGCAAAAAAACACCAACTGATGGTTATTCAGTGTTGAAACATTGACTTGATAGCACTGCAAATACAGAATTCTGAAACATCACAAACTGACTTTTATGGAGTCTGCTTTCTTTTTGTTTACTTCACTCTGCTAACGGACCTATTATATATTATACTGAAATGTCAGTCAAACGATAGCTTTTAGTGGGACACGGAAATAAGTGTGTTAGAATAATCTCTGAATCTTCAAATCTGTCCTGTGCATATCACTAAATGTATTTGGGGTTTTGCAGAAATTTCACATGGCAGAGGAACTGTACATTCATGAAGATGTGGCTCGCTGATAATCTGGAGGTAAGTCATGTTTTATCTTCTTCTTCTACACATCCTACAAGTCCGCTGTTATACACGTTTCAGGTTTTCTTTTTGATAAAGCTTCCCTTCTCTGGATAAATCTTGCTCTCCACCTGAGCTGTCAGATTTATCTAGAAAAACCCTGCTGCAACCTCTGTGACCCCACACAGTCCCCATCAGTTTGTAACAGAAGAGTTCGCTCTTATATCAGAATATATCGATTCTCCTTCAGCTTCCTCCCATTGAACTGAATTGCTGTGCTGTTTCAGAAGAGTAACACATGCATAAAACCTTCTGTTACACTGACATTTTAGTTTGTAGATGACTCGCTTCCTCATCAGGGCTGCTAGATTCTACTCGCTATTTTGCACTGCTCTTGGTAGATCGAGCTGGTCATTACTGAAATGAATTGGTTGCATCTGTGTTTACATATTTGTGCATTGTTAGTAGGTCACCTGCAGAACTTCTCACTCCTATTTTTGCTACTGGAGCCTCAAGCCAATTTGGCACTTTTAGTAAATGTGGCCCTAAATTATACACAGTTAAATGTGGGAATAGTAAATTTTACATATTAACATGAGTATGTGTGAAAATAGAGAATATGAAAACAAAAAATTCAAGCTCTATAAAATTTGTAAAGTTTTCTTTTGTCAAATTCTGCCTTGCCTTATATTTCATCTACACAAATCAGGCTTTACTTGCTCTAAAATAATGCATTGAAGAGACACTTTTATTGCACATTAATTCCTTATAAAGTGTACATGTGGGGAAAAGGAATATGCATGTTTTTTGTATAAATATTGTTTTGCTTTTATTCAGATAAACTTTAATAAAAGCTGGCAACGGGTCTGTCTTCTATTGACTTTACCTGCATAGTTCATCCACTTACAAACCACTGAACAAATCAATGATCTATTGTGCTATCCCCGGGGGCTGATGGGTAATATGCAAAACAGCTCAACTTGCATTCAGCAGAAAACATAAATTTGCAATGAAGAACTGGGAGGAGCTCACTAGGACTAAGATTCGGAAATGAATTTGTGCTTGGATAATGCTGTGCAACATATCCTTTTGCCTCCTCAGCATTCTTGCCGTGCATCTTTCTCTTCACACTTTATGAAGCACCTTTTAATTAAGATTATTAAAAGCACCTGCACTGAACCATAAAAGTTTACCTCTGCTTTGAACAAAAAAAGACAGAAAAAAGTACAGACACAAATTTTCAGCTTTCTTGGCATCTACACAGTGAAAAAGCAGTCAGATCGAATTGACACACATGGGACTGCTTTGTCGGAAATGTTGAAGGTTGAGGTGAACATTGATTAGCAGCGGCAGTGCAGGTCGTGCTCCCACTCTGCATCAATATGTCAAAGTTGCCCTTTTCCTCTGCACAGTCTCAGTTGTGACTGCAAATCTCTGGCTGTCATATCTGTGTGCATTTTCTGAGCTGAAAAATTTAACTTTAAAATACAGGACGACTGTGGAAAATATAGAGATCATCAAACCATTCTTTTCACTGTTGTGGAAAAAACTCTCATGTGATGTGTCACATTGTGATATCCCAATATGTAAAATTATATTAGTAATATGAATAAAAATGATTTACACTGTGTGTCACTGTGATTTAATTATTACAGCAAACTTACATGTACCTGCCCAATTATCTGTAGGGAATGGACATCATCAGGAGAACATGTACTATTTACCAACCAGTTTCCTGTCTCTCTTATGTTTGTCAAAACTATAACCTTACGTGAAATAATATCTAGTCATATGTGACCAGGTTATGCATATGTGAAGGTGCTTTGAACTAAATGGAAAATTTCTGTTTTATGGCCTTAATAGAAGACAGTTAAGACTAAACCATTGGAGGAAGACGTAGTCAGTCTTTATCTGAAGCTTTCAATAATGCAGTATTCCATTACAATCAAAGATCTTGCATTTAAAATGCTAATTAAGTAAAAGTACAAAAATACTGGGACTGATTAATCATTAAAATTTTTGCATCAGTGTGCAAGCAAGAGGAGCAAATTTTGAGTACTTTCTGTTTGGTTGACTATAACTCTAAAACTGGGATTTGGCCCCAAAGGAATAAACATGAGGGGCCACCATATGATTGGAATAAGTGAAAAAGTACAACATCAATATGCTTTTTTAAATTACATTGCAATTTATTTTTTGTGAACTATTTTGAACAGTTAAGCAGTTAAGACATCTGTTCATCAATCAATCCATCCATCCATCCATCCATCTCCCTGGCCACTTCCTCCAGACCTTCCAGAGGAACACCAAGGCAATCTCATTCTTTCATTCACTACCAGAGCTCGTGAACATGGTGGGCGAAGGAATGCAGATTGACCAGAAAATCAACAGCTGTCTGTCAATCTCATACTGATCGACAATACCACTCCACTCAGGGCAGTGACTCTTTCCCAACTCAGAGTGGACATACCATGGCCTCCACCTAGGAGGGGCTAATTCTCATCCCAGCTCCTTCTTAATCAGCTGCAAACTGCTTCAGTGCAAGCTGGAAGTCATTATTTGATGAATCAAATAGAAATACATAACCTATAAAAAGTAGAGGCAAGATCCTGAGACTACCGAATGAGCCTCTGCCCCTTGGCTGCACCTAGAAATTCTGTCCATAAAAGTTACGAACAGGACTGGTGAAAAAGGGAAGCCCTGGTGGAGTCTAACACCCACCACAGTTAGGATTAAACTATTTAAAACCACTAAAGCACAAATACCTCGAAAGAGTATTTAGTTTAGTTTTGTCAAAAGCAAAAACTGTATTCCAGAAAGGTACCACAGACACATTGAATTGTGATAAATGTGCTCAAGAATGGCATTTTGTTGTCCAGTCATCATTATCAAGACAAATACTATTGTAATGAACAGGGGTGAGAGAGCTTAGTGGCCCCACTATTAAAAGAAAAAACACATTGTTCTTGCAAAATGTAAAATGTCTAGTTCAAGAAGTTAATAGCAGTGGCTGGTAAATTAACCTCATATTTTAAATTTATTTTCAGATAACATAAATAACTTCAGGTATAATTTCATTCTTCACCAAGACCACTGCATGACTGGTTGTAGTCTTTAAAGATATGCACTGTATTTTTTGGAGGGGAAAAATGGCTTAGTTTCTGGCTATACAGTACATTCACACGTAAATAGATTTTCCCTCCACAATGAGATTTTCTCTTCTCTGTGCATTTGCTTAGCCTGACAACACTCTCTGAGAGCCAACACCTGAGGCAGTTAGTCACATTAGGGCTGTCTCCTCCATACATCATGGTGTGGTGTCTGGCTTGTCAGCTGAATCCTGAAAAGATTTTTGAAACCCTCACCTTTTTTCCCCTGGAGTTATCAGAAAAGGAGCTCTCACTCAAAGAGGCCCTGAAGCTGTCAGTCAAACAATGATGAATGCTAAACACACTATGTGCATTTTCTATGTGTGTGAATGTGTTTCATTTTAAAACAAATTCACTTCAGTTACATTTTAGGACAATTAGGCCATGTCTTTTTTGTGTGACTCAGTCACATCCTTGCCCCTGCCTTTGGTAATCACCTGCTCAGGTCCTCCTCTCCCAGCTGCTGGGGATGGTTTAGGTATGAAGGTGGAGATTAAACATGGCTCTGAAGTTTTTCCCTTTCAAAAACACCCTCCACTCTGCCAGCTGCCAGATCCCCCACTCTCTTATCTCCTAGCTTTGAAACTTGCAGCAAAAACAAGGCAGATAAGTTGGTGAGTCTGCACAGATTTTTCTTTTTCATCAGCTTCAAAACAGCCAATGTAGCAGTTGTAAAAATAGAAACTGTCATAAAGGCATTAATCATTTAACTCTGTATGACTCCAATCAGCTGGATCTCGACTGTATCCTGCACAAAGTATTCCCCAGGTTCAAGCTGTGGAGGGAGCATAATCACAGGAGACAGCTTTGTTCTCACAGCCATGTTCTATGCTGAGATCGTTATCTGAAGAGGAACATCTGTCTGTCTGAAGCCATAAGCTTTTGTCATACCAGGCTCCAGCATCCGGCTCAGTAAGAAATCCACTTAGCACATGCACGCACATGCACACAAGGACGGGCACAAACTGATAACAAATACACATCAGAATCAAGCATCAGTAGAAACACAAGGAATGTGTGTCATTTTGTCCCTGATGGTCTGACAAAAGATGAGTAGAGGAGCAGCATTCAAAGTAATCACACAGCCTTTTCAAGAAAGCTGAAAGCTTCCCCTTCGGATAGAAGGTATTCTTATCTGTTCTTGCATCATAAATGAGCAAAATTATGTTTTGGACTTTTTGCAAAGTGCTGTGGGAAGAAAATCCCACATATAAATAAATATATGTATTTAGTTTTCATCCACATACTTATCTTCACAAAGCAAGCCTGCAGGAATGTATTAATGTGCTGCATGTGACAAGGTGACATGTAGCACAGCTTTAGGGCTCCTGCAGGGGACCAGACTGATTTAGTGTCTGCCAGAATGATGAGCCTGAGAGGCACAGAGTTATTGGCCCCAACCACACTAGCCAGGTGCGAGAGAAATTACAGCTTTTAGCTGGGAGCAGCACCTTTGCCCAGTGAGAGTTTTGGCAGAAGAGACTGGGCACATGTTCTTTTACAGCTTCAAATTGCCAGAGATGTATGAAGCTGTCAACTGCCTGTACAAGTTATGAATTGTGAAATGTGCTTTTAAAGCATATTAGATGTCATTCATAAGATGGGACACAAAAACTGACAACACAATGCAATTACTAAGATGTGCCAGTTCCACATTTTGGATGAGAAATCAGTGTATTCTTTGTTGCTCCATTATCAGCTTGTTTCACATGTTTACTTGTTCCCCTAGCTGAGACATAAACGTGCCTGTTAAAATTGGAGCCATTCAGAATATCTTTTGCAAATATCGCACCACCAGATGGAAAGTCAGAGATAGCCTATATTTAGAGCTGCCCTCCCATCATTACAAAATGTTCTCTATCCACTGTTGAGTATTCTCTAAATTGGACCTTATCTTTCCATTTCCCAGTTTTCTGTAATGCCACAGATCTTATGATGTCTTATTAATGTATTATCTTCAACTTTAGAATTATATTGTTCCCAAGGCACAAGTTTGTCTTACAGATGAGTCAAACAAACATAGACTTTAACATTAAATATAAAATAAAAAACAGCAGCAGTGAACATTTCTCACTTATGTTTAGTCAGTGGTTGTCTAACAACCTCTATTGTCACTATTGTGTATTTATCAGACTCTATCACATGATTTTAAATGGATTTTTTTTCAGTAGTGATTTAACTGTTATTATTAAACTGATATAAATTATTTAGAATTCTGCTTTTAAATTAACCAAATTGAATAAGCGTATCAGTAGAGATCTGCTGTTCCAGATCCAGAACAGACATTAAATGGGTCTTGAGGTTAAATCAGCAACTGCTAAACAAAAGATTTATGAACCCTAATGTTTATGGTACTAATACTTTTATTATTAGGATGTTACTGTCAATATATATTATTTATTTTACTTTTGAAAATATTCATATTATTTTGAGCTTTCACCTTGTTTTCATTTTAATTATCAAAGTCCTTTTTACATTTCTATTTTTAAAAACACTTTTTAGAGCATATTGAAGCTGTCTCTTTGTATAAAAGGTCCTTTTTGTAAATGAAACTGACTTGCATTGTCAAGGCTTTCAGGTACTGAAGCTATTAATTTTGATGCTTGAAGTGAGGATAGAATCAAATGCCTCGAAGGATTTATGCCCTAAGGCCACCAATTGCTCTTAAAGAGGACTTGGACCCAGGGTGTGATTCACCAGGGGAGATAGCGAGGAGTCGTTACTCAACCGTTATAACCGGTGGGGATAAAAATGTATCTCCAATCCTGTGATTTTTGTGCTGCTATTTTGAAACAATCAGAAATTAGATTTAATTTTCAACACTGGCACTCCTGTGATAGATGACACTGCATAGGGGGATGATCCGGATCAGGTTACAATCCAACTTTTCTTTATACCACAATGCACTGCTGTTTCCAAGTGAAAATGGCCACTATCTAAAGCCCCTGTCACACCTTGACGATTTAACAAGCGTATGCCGACGTAGGAAAAAATCTGCAAATACACTGGCGTACATCAGTTAAGTTATTGGTAAGTTTTGTATGAGTTAAGAGCATGCTGAAGTATGCCAGTCTATGTCATAGTATGGCAAGGTCGCGAAAAAATTTTGAGCATGCACAAAATTTCCAGTGTATGCCAGCGCATGGCTCATACGTCCTGCATACCCAGGTTATATGTCGCAGGTATGTTATGCATCTGGTTGACTCACGTTACTCATATCTTGAAATACGTGGAGATAATATCTAGCATATCCTAAATGTATTAATAACCTCTGAGTAACACTTTTTTAACATATGTGGAATATATATCGAACTTACCTCCAATGCATACATTTGTAGACGTATTTGACGAGTTCCGGTCACACTAAACATGTTTCTAACATACAGCTACCTTATAATGGTGTATGTGATGCGTTTAAGGGAAGTGGTTCAAGTTCAAGTTGTGAATGCCAGTAATACGCTTGCATTCATTGGTATTATGTTCTATATATGTTAGCAATACGTTAACATCATTGTTCTGCATATGCCAGCATTTTAGAGGAATGTGAATGCGTCGGCATATGCTTGTTAAATTGTCACGGTGTGGCAGGGCCCTAAATTAAAGAAAAAAGAAATGCATTCAGAGCAGCAGATTTTACAGAAACTTTACAAAAAAAAAAAATTAACAAAATTCCATCAGATTTCCTTACGAAGGTAAGTTCTGCAGCTTCTTCTTTCAACTTGCTGGATTACGCTTATGCACAGCAGCCCTGGTACATAAGAAATCTTCCTATGATGGGCATCTCTGAAGAAATGTTATGTGCATAATCTGTTGGCTTTGCAACTTATGTTGTAGCCATACTCCTGTTTGAAAACCCCAACGTGACCACCATTCACTGCATCAATCATAAGTTAGAACTTGCTTCCGTAGAACATGAAACACATTACCGAGTCAAAGTCATTTTCACAGATTTATTGACTCTCAAAAGGGAGACAAAGGGTACATCCTGGACAGGTTGTCCAACTGTCAAGAGACCTCTTGCACAGTGAGCTTGAGGGGGTTGGGTGATGTATGTAGTCCCTCAGTTGTTACAACCTTGTGGCTTGAGCTGCTCCTACCCTCAAGATTAGTGTGGGCCTCACTTCCGTCTGGAAAGACCCAGAAGCCCCCATCTCCCGATGGCCTCTTCTGAGGGGTGACAGATAGTTGTCAGGGGTGCTTGTGGAGACTACCAGTTGCCCACCATGAAAACCTTATGCAACGTTCAGTGTGGTGGTTTTGCCCTAGCAACTGCTTGCCTCTGGGTACTTGACTCTTCTCCCTCCTTCAGAGAGAGCACTGGGGTTCAGTATTTTCCCCTGCAGCTGAACCCTTCTCTTTCCACTGCATTAGAGTCAGAGTGGGATGCACCCAGGGGTTTTTCAAACCCTCTCTCTGATTCTCTGATTGAGAACTAAATAGGCCTATTGAGGTTAAGTGGAACACCTGCCTGAATGGCAGAAACTGAAAGGGGGATTTAATTGTAATATATTAAAATAGCATTTAACCATTTGTAATATTACCTTTGAATACGCGACTAATTCTAACTCCTGGACTGTCTGCAGGCCACCTCCAAAGTCTCCCACCTGTCTGTCCCACCCATGAAATGGAAAATAATCCAAGCACAAAATATTAAAACATATATGTGTTATGTAAATTACACTTATAATAAGGCAAAATCTAAACAGAGTTGTTAAAAAATTGGTTAGAAATATTATTTAAAGAATAAAATAAATGGCATTTTTCTATTGTACCAACTCTATTGTACCAACTCTATTGTACCAACTCCTGAGTGTCAAATATAAGAGTTAAACAAAGACATAAATCCACTTTAAAAAATGTTGTTAAATCCAAAAATTTTAAGAGGCATATATTTATTTAACATCAACATATTTTAAATATTAGTAATTATGCACTGCAAGTTGTGTCCCACAATATATGTGCAACCTTGTTATCAAAACTTAAAGTGGTGCTCAAGAATTAGCCTGGTACAGGAAGAGAAAAAATTGTGAGTGACATGATAAAAAACAATTGACATCATTAAGCCGTGAGCTAACATCATGTGCAGACAAAAGGTAAGTTCTGTTTTTGTAATGTTTTGTAGTTTTCCAATCTTTTCTGCCTAGATTGTCACTTTAACCAATGCAACCCTGTTACCCAAATTACCAAAGGAAGACAAATTAATTTCAAAGTTTAATTCCTTTATTTATATAACTAAACTTTTCAGTGACTTTCACACTTTGCTTTGTATGTTCTTGTTTATGATTTCAGGATTTCTTAGCACTCAGTCCAGTTTAATTCAATTCAATTCAGTTTTATTTATATAGCGCCAATTCACAACAAAAGTCGCCTGAAGGTGCTTCACACTGTAGGGTAAAGATAAAACAGTGTTAAAAGGAAAACCCCAACAATCCGATGATCCCCTATGAGCAAGCACTTGGCAACGGTGGGAAGGAAAAACTCCCTTTTAACAGGAAGAAACCTCCGGCAGAACCAGGCTCAGGGAGGGGCAGCCATCTGCCTTGACCGGTTGGGGGTGAGGGAACAGAGTTTAATACACTCAATATTAATATTTATTTTATTAATTAATATTCAAGCCTCGGTTCCCTTTTCTTAGTTCTAGCCTCCATTTGTGTTTTATCTTTTATTAGTTTGCCCAGTATTGTCCTGCTGTGTGATTTGACTTCTGTCAAGTTCAGTCTTATGTTTCTCATTTCCTGTTTCACTTTGGTAAGCAGTTTCATCCTGTGCTTTGTATCTATTTTCCATCCTACCCTTAATTGTTGCCACCTGTGCTCCTCTCACTCCTGTTGCTTGTTACTCCGTAGTCTTTGTGTATTTATACCCCTGCCTTTCTCTTGCTCCTTGTTGTGCTGTTAGTCTATGTCTTTGGAAGACAGCGTGTGTTCCTGTTCCCCATGTTTACATGCCTGGTTATACTTTATGGACTTAATTTATTTTGATGGTGTTCTTCAGCTATTATTCTTGCTTTTTGTTTGCCTTATCCTGTGTCCTGGAGTCCTGCATTTGGGTTGTCTTTGCACACACACCAACAAATCTGTCATGGTTTGCCATAATGTGAGGAGATAGGACCTAGTATGCAGACTCCAGGATGCCAGGAGAGTAAACTCCAGAAAGGCTTTGTTTTGCAGCTCACCAAAAGAAACAAAGTGCAGAGCATGAATCCACACAGACAGGACTTAACATCTACAACGTGACACAGAACTAAAGAAGACAGGGTATAAATAGACACAGACTAACAAGCAAACAAGAAACAGGAGGGAGAGGAGCACAGGTGACAACAATCAAGGGCAGGAAGTAAAATTAAACATAATACATTAGACAAGACTGGTTACAAAATAACAGAAAACAGAACAGATCATGACACAAAAACTTGTCGAAAGACAGGTACACAGTAGGAAAACATCTGGGGAACTAAATTGCAACATAGGGAGGCTCCAAAGAGTAAGAAAAAGAACAGAAATACAATATTAGAAATAGGGCAAGGCTCTAATATACATAAATAAACAAGGAACAATACAGATCATAACTACAAGAAACTCCAAAACCCTGAGAGAACTCAAAATATACAAAACCAACTACCAAAACACAAGACCATGACGAAATCATTACACTGATGGTTTTTATATTTTTGTTAAAAAAAGAAAATATTTAAAAAAGGGTTAATTTAAGGAAAAAAATCCTAAATTGTCATTCATTTCTAGAATTAGCCACAAATATACAGTGGCTGAAAGAAGGAGAATGCTATGTCACACATAAATATATAAGTTGTCTGTGTAGATGAATCAATATGTGGTTGATTTTGTTTTGCATTCTCTTAGATAAAGTGTAAATTTCTGTCTTATTCCAGATTACATGTTGCAGCAGCTTTTGTGCTCATAAGGTGTGTCATGCTGCACTCTCACTCGGTCAGGTTAACATGTTTAATGTAAGAACATGTTATTACAGAAATTTTAAGCTCAGAAAAAAAATGAGTTGTTACTTTTATTAAATCCATTAGAGATTTTCTCTTATTTGTATCGTTCCTAAGGCCACAGGAGGCTAGGAGAGCCTGCCACTCTGTAAGAGTATTAACTTTTAAATTTAATATGCATTATAATGTTGAATTATTTATTTATTATAGTCTTCTATCGAAGAGCTGCACAGAAACAACACCCTAACAATATTATAATAATCTCCTCATCTAATGACCTCTTTTATTTTTCCTCTGAAGATATGCTTATATTTAAATGTGAATTGAAGGGCTGATTCATTTAATTAGTACATTTACTTTACTCAACTCATTATTTTCATTTTGCTTTGATTGCAATTAGCATAAGCACATTGATCACAGAAATATTTGTAAAAAGTATTTTGAACACACAAACACTAGATAGCTTTGGTTCTGGAGGTTTGGTGAGAGTGTGTTAACTGTGCTGCTCTTTCATGGAACAAATGTGAAGATTTGTTCCCAGAGTGAGTGATGTTCTTCAGTCTGCTGCACATGAGTTGGAAAAAAAACAGGTGTTCTAAAGATTAGTTTGTAAAAGCTGTTTATCACATTACGATCACATACAACAGCAGTGATCTCTAAGATGTGAGCATGTGGACCATGACTCAAACCAGAAACCTGCAATTTACTAGTTAGCTGCTTTAACATCTTTATCTAGCCCAAGATGCTTACCTAATATTTCTAGCGGTCCACCTTAAAACAGCAGGTTAAAGCCAGGCCTTTTTCTCATGGGAAACATGATTTGGAAAGGAATGAATAAAATGAATCATTAATATCTGATCAGATCATTTATGGAAAAATGTCCAACAGAAACAACAGACAGAAAAATGTTGAGATGAACTAGATCGAAATCAAGATATTCAGCTTTTTGACTAGCTGGTAATACATATGAAATGAGACCATGCTGACTGAAGAAAAGAGTGTGATGAAAATGACAAACTAATGCCAACACTACACTGTATGTCAACAAGCCTCACAATGTTCATCACGCTGCAGCTTAGAGAAGCTTACAGTTAAGGCTGCTTCCCTCTCAAGATAAATGCTGGATTGAAGGGATATTTATGAACTATTTCCATTTGTAGTGAGTTAAAAAATATTTCACTAACAGGATGCCATGCTACTGCTCTTTTTGGCTTCATTACCTTAAGAATATACAATTAATCATTTGTGTTTCCTGTTAAAAAAAGACAAAAACCCACAGCTGTGATTTTACATTATTGCTGCTTTAGCCAAAATTAGATGTATCAGCCTTCTGTGTGTTGCCACAGCAAACTCTAGAAACTGATTACAGTTTACTTATTCAAATCAAGACTTGATATGCACATATCCCAACAGGCTTTAGCATGAATATTCTCTTATTTATTATTCATCCACAATGTTTCTTGTGCTGTGTGTTGTCAGCATATTTATTGGGAGCACATGCACTCTGAATTTTTTTTTTTACAGAGCCAATGTTTACCAAATTCCTTAGAGGAATGACAGGCCATTAGGAAAGGATTTGTCTGAATCCAGTTTTTCACCTTGAAGTTGGTGCACAATTTATCACTACTGCACCCCTCACAGATCTATACTTCATCATCAGCACTGAGATAATAAACAAACATGCCCTTAACTGCATTTCTGTGGTTTCTTCTGTTTGTACTTTGAATAAAAATACACAGAAATGTTTAAGATGGAGGAGGACTATGCTCTAGCCAATGGGTTTACTGCAGAACAATTTTTCACTAACACGTCTATGATGAATCTGTTTTAGTCCAAAGAAGCTCTTGGTGATTTTTAATCTTGGCTGTAGTCTCCTGGCAGGTGGTCTAAGTGCCCTTCATTACGGGCCGATCCTTCTCCAGAGATTGTACTCCACTGCCTGCTGAAGACCGGGCCTCCCACATTACCTGCAGACCATTAATTAACAAGATGAGAGCTTCATCTCAGCAGTGGCCCTCAGCTGCACAAACCACGATCACTTAGAGACTGTAAAATTTCTAGACAAGATCAATGGTGACTCTGTTTTTATAAATCAACCTAAAAGACACCCAGCCAAGCAGTAACCATCAGCTAATGTCAAAAGGGAGAAGACATCAGAAGGGGATGAACCTAATTTCTGTATGATTCACTGTGTTCTTCCCCTCAGAGCGTGTGTGTGATTTGCAGCTCTGTTTACTGTACATGTTGTGGGGCACAACGATAGTTAAACATTTTGTGTGTGTGTGTGTGTGTGTGTGTGTGTGTGTGTGTGTCTGTGTGTGAGTGTGCACTCTCTTTATTTGGTATATACTTTTTTAACTGCTCAAGCAACTCAATGCAATTAGGCATATAGACATGATCAATACAACCTGCTGAAGTTCAAACTCTGCAACAGAATGAGGAAGACGTGTGATTTAATCATTTTGAATGTGGCCTGGTTGTTGGTTCCCGATCGGCTGGTCTGAGTATTTCAGAAACTGCTACTGGGATCTTTCTGCACAATTATCTCTAGCCCTATGCTAGGCTGGCAACCTGTCCAGGGTGTACCCCACCTGTCACCCTCTAGCAGCTGGGATAGGCTCTAGCCCCCCATGATCCTGAAATGGATAAGCAGAAGAAAATGGATGGATGTATGGGTTTGAAAAAAAGAAAATATCCAGTGAGTGGCAGTTCTCTGGGTGAAAATGCTTTGCCTAAGCCAGAGGTGAGAGGAGAATGACTAGACTGCTTCAAGCTGAAAGGAATGCAACAGTAACTCAAATAATCACTTGTTACACCCAAGGTACAACACCTCAAGCCTCGAAGCAGATGGACTACAGCAGCAGAAGAGCACACCAGGTGTCACTCCTGTCAGCTAAGAACAGGAGAACTGAGGCTTCAATTTGCATAGGCTCGCCAAACATATTTTCTGGTCTGATGAGCCTTCATTTATTTTCCCTTTAAAGAAGGAAAACATTACAAAGTCACAATTTTTTCCTCACTTGATAAGAAAGTCATTTCTGGGATTTTGGTAAGATTCAGGGCTCAGACTACAGATAGAGTTTTTTGTCTTAAGTATTATTCATTGGGTTCAAGATGATGTTTCACAACTGGTATCAGTACGAAGCAATGTACTAAAAAAGACATTCTAAAGAGGACTGTTAGCAGGTGTAAAAATGTAGTTAATGAATCCGTTAAGAATTTTCAAGTCTCTCGAAGTCAGGTACCCATATGAACATGGGAGGTTTCTATAATGACCTACTTTTATACATACCATCTACATTTTCTTAAAAACTCTGTAGTACAGATATTCTTTGTGTTTCAATTATTTTTGCTACAAGGGGGACACAAAAAGCGAATTTCATGGTATCTTTGAAAGATTTTCTCTTTGGAAGATTGCACCATATTAGATTGACTTTGTATATTCTTCTACACACTCAAACTGTAGATTTTTCATCATTATGCTGAAAGTGCATCAGGAAGTGATTTCTTAATAGAGCAATGGTACAAAAGGTAGAAATGACTAAAGCAAGCAAAGCAATTCTCAGTTTAGGCCTCCAACTCATAGTCGATATCCCCTTGGATCTTACAGGTGGATGCTGGGACTGGTGCAGAGGTTAAAGCAGCAGGCAGCAATGCAGAGCAGCTGTGGTACTGACAACTCAGCAGGAGAGATGGGAAATTCTGGAGCTAAAATTGACCTCCAAATTATGTGAGAGGAGATTGTGGATTGTGTGGAGAGTGAGGCATGCCGTGTGTATGTAGGAGTGCAGCTTGAGTTAACTGCCTTAACTAACTTGCAGGCTTTTTCAGCCCTCAAGGATAAACACAAGGTGATCTGGTAAAAAGGTGTTTAATGTAAATCTTATTTGAAAACAATAAAATAGCTTAGAATATATTTAAGCTCTTTGAGATTAGTGAGAGCAGATTCTGAATACTTTTTTCTGTCCTCACAAATATAGAGCAAGAAATCTTAGTATGCATGACCAATAAAGGTCTTTTTCAGGTTCCTGTTTTATGGCCTATTTGAACCTGAGGTCTTGAACATTCATACCCACAGTGCTAGTAAATGCACTTTTCAGCTTAATCATAAATAGTCAGTTATATAAAGGTAAAAGTCAGTGATTCTGGTAATAATGATGTTTACCCTTTAGTGGCCAGGTTATCACTCTGCACTACTGTTACATTTTTCACAGATATGTTTTTATTAGAATCCATTTTACAGGTTATGATTCGTATTAGCATTTCTATAGCGTTTTACTCTGTAACTTAATGATGACTGTAATCAAACAAATGAATTCACAATATCTAATTTACAGAACAATTTAACTCTGTGAAACTGTTGTTTTTTGCAGTCATGGGAAAAAGATTTTTTTAACAGAAATCTATGGCATCATATAAAAAATTAAGTACACCTCATGATTCAGTAGTTTGTCGAACCACCTTTAGCAGCAATAACTTGAAGTAATCATTTTTTAAAATAACTTTAGCAATCTTCTTTACAGCATTACTTCAGTTCATTGAGATTTGCGGTCATTCATTCATGCACAGCTCTCCCAAGGTCCCATCACAGCATTTCAAACAGGTTGAGGTCTGAACTTTGACTGGATCATTGTGACATCTTCTCTTCTTTTTCCAGCCATTCTGCTGTAGATTTGTTGGTGTGCTTGGGATCATTGTCCTGTTGCATCACCCAGGATCAGTCAAACTTTAGTTTTGGGACAGATGGCCTCTCATTTGACTCTGTAATACTTTGGTATACAGAGGAATTCATGGTTGACTCAGTGACTACAAGATACCCAGTTCCTGTGACTGCAAAACAAGTCCAGATCATCACATCTCTATCACAGTGCTTAACAGCTGGTACAGAGTTAATGTACTGATATGATGTGTTTAGTTTTCACCAAATCTGGCACTGTGCTTTATGGCCAAGAACTTTCACTTTGGTTTCATCTGTCCAAAGAATATTATTCCAGAAGTCTTGTGGTCTGCTGAGATGTTGCTTCACAACCATACACTGCTGCCATTTTCTTTTTAGAGAGAAGAGTTTTTTTCTGAACACTGCATGGTCTGACCCTGGGTTGAATTTGCTGGGACATCTACTTCAGGAAGGATTGTGGCATTTTGTCACACTAGACTGTTCAGCAAACTGAAAAAAATTGCTGTTGATCGATTACTCAAGTGCATTTGACCAGCAGCACCTGCCTGCTACTTACGCTCTTAATTTCTTTAGAAGCTGCAAGGATGTACTTAATTTTTCACAAGACTACATAGAGTCTCTTGAGGACTTTCTTTTTCATATAACTGTATTGTAAGGAATGGAATGGAAGTAACCCACCATTTGTTTCCAGAGTGTTGAGGTTTACACATTCCTCTGACATGCAAAAGGTCCCTGGTTTACAACCAGGAGGAAATACAAGCTCAGCCTTGGTGAGCACAAGCCATTGTACTCCTACTACCACTCCCAAGCCTAGATAAATGGGAGGATGGCATCAGGAATCAGTGCCAAATCATATTTGCAGATTCATCTTCTGTGGCAACCCCTTGGAAACAAAAAGGGAGAAACTGAAGTACCTAAAGTAACCCAACATGGGCAGAAAGACTTAATTATTTTCTACTATATAGAGCTCAAAGTTGACATTTTGCAGGACAAATGAAGACAACACTGATGTTCATTGCTCAGTTATTAATTCATGGCAGACTGATATTTATGTGATGACACGTTCTGCATAATACCACATTTAGTATGCCAAATTACATTAAAAGTTCATATTTTGCTACATCCCTCCCTCAGGGTTATAGAAATTTAGATGTTGGAAGGATGGCTGGTTATTCAGTAAAGCCACTTCTGTGTTTTCCTCAAAGAGGCTGAATCCATTAAAAATTTAAATTAGTCTTTTTTGAAGAGAATGAAAGTACCCTAACACAACGATGGTGTCAGTGCAGCTTTTGTGTAAGCCTTTGTGTGTGTGTGCGTGCCTGCATCTGTACATTCACTGGGGTACAGGGGGTTGGGCAGAGTCTCTCTTACAGTAATAACTCCTCATGGGCTGCTGTAGCTATGCGTACTCATGCATGAGTGCACACATTCGATTGCACACACACGCAGGATGTAGTGTGCATGCTAACAGCCCTGTGGGCTGAAAGCTACAACCCCTGAAACAGTCTGCAGATGAAAATAAACCCTGTCTGTGTGCTTTTCAAACTATTCAGTTACACAAGCAATCAGTCTGATTCAAACAGAATCTGACATACTAGCATCCAAGTACAAATTTGAGCTTTTTGTTGAAGTCGAAGCTCATGTTTGTACATGGACATGCTGTGTTGACAGCAGAATCTAGCAGGGCTTTATGCAAGAAAGCATTATGAGCTGAAGGGGAATTACACTGCCTGCTGTGGCTAAGTTAGCAGAATATTAAAGCCACATTCTTTCTCTGCATGTTAATGGAAAACATACAAATGCATATACATTTACAGAGAATGCATCTGGCAAAATTAACAGATACGTACAATGTAACAATTGAAAAGGTATGGCACTTAGAGGCAACTAGGAACCAGGATTACTAGTAGCAGCCTGTCTCTTGGAATCTCCTTCATGTTCTTGAGACTGTGACTGGGAGACACAGCAAACCTTCTGGCAATGGCACGTATTGATGTGCTATCCTGGAGGAGTTGGATTACCTGTGCAACCTCTGTGTGGTCCAAGTATCGTCTCATGCTACCAGTAGTGACAAAAATCACACAGATAAAAACCTACGTTTGAATTTTGTTAAACGCCACAGGACTATAGCTGAAAGAATAAAAACTAAAACTGTCTCACTCGTACACATCTAAACATTAATTTAATGGAATAATCTGTCAGATTCTCCCTTGTCTTAATGACAGAGCTGTGATACTCACACAGTCAGCGGTTTTGCCGACTTTTCTTACTGGCATCAAGTACTGAACTTCATTAATACACTAGTTCTTTTTCAGCTCCTAAATCTCTCACACATTCATCCAGAGCTTTTAATACGATACTACAGTACAGCATTTTACCTGTTGAAGACACTTGTACCACTGTTTTATCTGTAGCATCTGAGCTGATTTCACCTGATCTGTGTTGTGTGTGTGACCAATTCTTATTTTTCCAATATAATAGTTTCATCTTCTTTTGTATCAACCACTCTTCTGCCTTTAGACTTATTCATGCTTCTGACTGGTCAGACACTGCCAATGCCACCTCTTTCATGCGCTCGGAGCTGGATTGGTCGACTTATCAAGTTGATAACTACCTTTGTGTGACTGCTTATCGTCATCACCAATGTTAGGGTAAGTGAAGCCAGATAATAGAAAGATATCATGGGTATGTTGAACTTGCTTTGAAGTATAGTGCTCTGAGCACCAACAGGAAACCCACAGAGGTACAAGGAGAACATGTGAACTCCACAGAGAGCGGCCCCAGCTGACCAGGAGCGTGAAACCAGGAATCTTCTTGCTGTGAGGCTACAACTACAGCATAATCAGTCTCAGACTGTCTGAATCTCTACTTCCTCTCAAATTTCACAAGACGTAGCAAACATGACACACACATGCACACAACTTAAGTGCAAAAGTTAAACGTCTATAATGATTATCAGGAGGAGGGGGAGTTTTATTCAGTTTCAGCTTTTAACAATAAATTCAATCATTTAAAACACTGAAGTATAATAATAGGAACAGGTATTTTATGTACACTTCATCTACTACACTACTACTATACCAGTGGCACTGAGGTGAGGTACTCTAACATTGTGCAACATAAGATTTACCAGAGATCTTAGGCAATGGTTACTGTAAAATATAAAAATATTGGGTTTTGTTTTAGTATGAACAGTGTCTTTTTAATAATTATTTTTAAATAATAATGGTAAATTACACATGGAAACTTACCTCGGCACACGCACACACACCTGTAAGCACTGATAGTATGTCAAAGTGTTTAATTTTTAGACCTTTGAAGTGAATCCCTGTATTGAGAGGAAAGGTTTTATCTTGGTTTGCACTGCTTTAGGGAGGAAGCAGTACACACTTCAAAGAACCTCACAAATCTCCACAGAAAGACAATAGAAGAAGATTGAGATGACTCCTCAGAATTATTTACTTCAACAAATCACATGTACCAAGAGAGATTCTCTTAGTTTTAACCTTTCATTAGCTGTTTTCTTTCAAAAGAATAATGTTTCAGCTACAGTAAAAATAATATGTCTGAGTAGTAACAGTGAGAGAAACAGGGCATCATGAGGCATAATATGTACCACTCAAAGGGAGACAACAGTATTGGGATTTTTACTCTATTCAATTCAAATTCAATTCAAAAAGCTTTATTGTCATTTCGACTACATATAGCTGGTGCAGAACATAGTGAAATGAAATAATGTTTCTCCAGGACCTGGTGCAACATATAACATGTAAACATATGACATGTGACAGAGACAGGACTAGTTTTTGTTTCTACAGTTAGAAAATTTTAAGTTTAAAAGATTTTTTTAAGAAAGAGATAAATAAATAAATAAATAAAGTGCAATGTGTGCAACAGTTGCAACAATGCAATGCAATGTAAACAATGCCAAGGACACCCTACAATGCAGAAACAGTACACAAGAAAGGCAAAAAGAAAACACAAGAACAAGACACTAGCGCCGAAAGAAAGAAAGTGCTGTAGCAGCAACTGAGGTAGTGCAGATGTGTGTGTGTGTGTGTGTGAGTCAGAGAGAGAGAGAGAGAGAGAGAGAGAGAGAGAGTGGTTTACAGTCCTGCAGTCCTGGGTTTGTGTGTGTGGGTAACTCTTGTGTAGTACAG
>VUQH01078243.1:0-11968 GCA_015106775.1 Etroplus canarensis
TCTTCATTGCTGCCCTCACTTCCTCCTTACTAATACTCTGCACTTCCTGATTCACCATCTTCCCTCTCTCTGCCCTCACCTCTCTCTCTCTCATTTTCCTCATTCATCAGCTCCTCAAAGTACTCTTTCCATCGTCTCAACACACTCTCTTCACTCGTTAAAACATTTCCATCTCTATCCTTAATCATCCTAATCTGCTGCAGATCCTGCCCAGCTCTGTCTCTGTCTCGTCAATTGATTCAAGTCCTTCTCTCCTTCCTTGGTGTCCAGCCTCTCATACAACTCACTATAAGCCTTTTCCTTTGCCACTTCTTTCTTTGTAATGTGCCTAGCCTCCCAGTATTCCTGTCTACTTTCTTAAAAGACTGAATAATGTAATTAAAGGAACAGGTGTTCAAACAAAGTATTAGTTTCAATGCGTGCACACTTATACAAACAGCTTATTACACATTTTTTATTTTTGATATTTTTCCACCTCAAGGTATTGTACATTCTTGTTTACGTACATGCTTGTTAAAGACCCCTTGGTGTCACATTAAAACATACTGTAACTAAGTAATTTTCAGTGATTAACCTCAACCAGCAAGTCGAAGCTAAAGTAAAATGTGACTGCAAATGAGATGGATAGCAGCTCAAACCAAAATCAGAACACACACACACACACACACACACACACACACACACACACACACACACACACACACACACACACACACACACAGAGCCAAATGGGACACAGGTTACATACTCCTGGCTGACAAACATGGGCTCCCATCTAGCTAACCTTCTAATGTTTACTTTTCCATTCAGTTTTTGGGTATTATCTTGGACCTCCAATAATCCGGGTGCATAAGGCACCAACAGCAAGGGACACCTTCTGGGTATGTCTGAAACACCAGTGACATCTGACAGAATGGCAATATTTGACACCATAGGATGAGAATTTAATGACAAAAGAGATTTTCTCCTCATTTTCAGGGGGGGTCATCATCATGTACTCAGCTGCTATTGTCATAGTTTCACCCCCTGTATTCTGTCATACACTACCCACCCACCTCTGATGAACCTCTTTTCTCTCAGCTCTGGTCACCTGACTTCTGTTTAAAATTCCCTCAGTCAACCTCAGTACATATAACCCTACCATATTACCCTAGTTGGCTATAAGGTACTTGCATAAATTTGGTTGCTGTTCCTGTTCAGCTCTCTTCATTTCACACTTCTTGTTCCTGTTTTCTGGTTAACTACCTGTGACAGTAGTGTGCATGTGTGAAATACATTAGTGTACACATATCCCTGTTTGTAGAACATACAGAAACATACGCAAGCCCACTCTCAACATGTAGTCTGCATTTATGTCCATTCTAGAGTATAATCAGGATTGCATTACCCATTCAACAAGTTTGTATTGTAAAAGGAACAGAAAGTGGCCAACTAAAAATTATTCTGACAAATGTGTCAAACTAAATTTCAATTCTTCTCCACAGTGAATGACTAGCACTCATCTCATGCCAGCTCATGCCAGAGCTTCATAGTTCCCCTTTAACAGCCAAACCTGTCTAAAATGTGTATTGTTTATATCAATTCAACCAGCTGCACAAAGATGTTATTTCAATGACAAATATGTGTCTAACATAACAACTGAAGACCTTGAGTAAATGTTTAATGCTGTGTTTTGGCCAACAAGAGTAAGCCATATGGAAAGCCTAACACATCAGTCCTTAGTGAACTCCTTTCCCTGTTTGTTCTTATGCTGGGGGAAGAAGGGGTGCTGAGGATGCTGCAGCATCCCTTAGAAGAATGGAAGGGACCTGCATTTCCACAACTACAAAGTGAAAAACAAATGAATGGAAACTTTTTTTTTTAGTTTAGTTATTTTTAGTTATCTGTGGATCTGGCCTCAAGTGTACTCATCGTCATTACCATTGTCATCATCATTATCTCTGTCCATTTGTGTCAACAACTATACTCACTCTTGATGACAGCTTACATACCATGGCTATTTCTTCGCTGACAAACTAGCAAGTAGCTTGTGTTTAAGGAGCAAGATGATCTGGTGCCCTAGTTTTCCCTGTGACTATAACTAACAGTGGCTGATGCTCCTATTATCAAGATATTTAGTAAATCTGGTTTTCATAAAAGCAAATGTGTCTTTGTAGTTGCAGTGTTGCCTCTGCATGTCAGCTGTGATAGTAAATTACAGTTTCCATAGTTATGGTTTTATCACTAACACTTGTTATGTAATTCTGGCTTTCCTGTGAGCTAGGCTAGTCTACATCTTTTGTTTTCTTAAGACTATGATGCTTTTATAGACAAATGCATTTTTTCAATAAAATGTAAAAATATTCAGAGCCGTTTTACATTTTAAAGCATGTATAATTTATGTATAGCACTTGAGGTGCTATTCAGCTCATATTGTGTCATCCCCACAGAATCTCCTGCATGAAACATCTCCATACAGCTGTGGTTCAGTGTGGCTGTATGTGGACAGAAAGAAGAGACCTGAAGTAGTATAAAGCTGGGATTACTGGATGGGCCACTCAGTTTGGAATGAGAACATAGTAACTACTGGATTACCTGGATTAGGACTGATTATCTTAGTCAGCAGTTCTCCACCCTGTTGTCCACCTCCACCTGTGCCTTCTTTTGCCTTAGACAAAGCACTAAAATATACACGAGGACAGAACAGGACGCACGTACAATAATTAAATATCAACCTGTGAAGGTTTCCCAAAAACTTTTAAGTCAGTGGCAAGTGAGTTATGTTATGTATTAAGCTGAGTTCAGACTACATGATATCAGCTCCATAATGGCAAGGTCAGGACAATGTAAGTTGTTGACTGGGATTGGGAACTAAAATGGGTGGTGTGTACAACAGCTGATCATTTTATCTTGCATAAAACTGCAGCATCTGGGATACCTTAGAAAGTTAAGCATGACAAGCTTACATGATGGCTTAACCACTTCAGTTGCTGTTGTCTGTTCTCTCCCAGCCCGGCGACATCAAGTATATGTGAATGAGTAAGCGTGATTCATCTGGGAGCAACTTGTAGTCTGTCATGTCTTTCAATCAAAAAAGGTAGGATTTTATGAGTCTATATGTTGCCTAATCTGACACAATCACCATTTTAAGCAATTTTCCACCCGGGATTAATAAAATTAATAAAGCATTCTAATTCTGCTTACAGACAACTTTCCTTCCTATTCTTTATACATGTTTTTGTGCCAAGGTTTTTTTATATGTGTGTGTGTGTGTGTGTGTGTGTATATATATATATATGTATATTACACATAAACTGTGATATATATTACACATAAACTGTGAAAAAACATATCAAGAGTATGAGACTTTTTAGATGAGAATTAGATGAAAAAAGATTGTGACTCGCTACATCAAACATTCGGTGGATTTATTATTTATGCTCATCTAACTTAAGATAAGATAAATTACTGCAGGCCGTAGCTTCATGCTTACTGTGCAGTAATAACAGTGGTACTTTGTGGACACCTTCTTATTCAATTTTTGACTTAAAAAAGTGAGTTTCCTTTAGTTTAGGGCGATGTCGTCAAATGATCTTTTTTTTGTGTGGAACCTAAAGCTGCAACACACTAATCTGCTTTTATTATTATGACAGTTACCACAATAAGAGCTTCAGCTCCACTTGTGGCCAAAGGGAACCAATAGTTACAGGATTAAATGACAATGAGCTGTGAAGGAAAGCCCATTCAGCGTCATTCCATTTATCCATTATCTGTCATTAAGCTGCTGCTTGCATGCATGTGAGGACTCATTATCTGGTTTATACTGCCTTGATTGGCTCAGCATGATGTAGGTGTACACTCCTTTACTTCAAGCAGCAACCTAAACAAGCAAAACAATTGTTATAAATAATTTTGAATCTGGACATCAGGCATCTGTCCTCTGAGTCTCTCACACTTTGAAACCCATTCTGTGCTACCATAACTGACCTTGTTCTGGAACATCATGTATTTTCTTAAGAGTACAAGATCTATGTTTTTGTTCGAAGTTCACTGTGTATAAGTTGTGACCTTGCTTGTTCAAATCATAAGACAACATAACCAGCCAGGACTGGTTTCTGTGTGCTGAGAGACAGGCTACATTTTTGTCTGTCATTTTCTGCTGTGTTAGATACGCGCCTGAAATCAACATCCATACACTTTTGATTATCACACTGTTTTGGATAGCCCTTAAGCCTGTCCACGTCAATAATAGAAGGCCAATTACAAACAGTTTCGTGTGAATTCACCTCTGTACGGGGCAAGGCCCAGCCCAAGAAGATAAATGTGAACTGATTCCTGTGATCTGGGCTCATTCTGGCTGAGTTCCTGTGAGAACTTTTGTCAAACTGAGTCCAGCGCTGCTATTCTTTACCTGTGACCGCAATAAATGTTTTTGTATGTTAACAGGAGGGTCTCCGGTCTGTTCTTGGGCTTCCAATAAAAGAACCGGGGCTAACAATAGCATATACTGGAAGTCCTGTGTTATACAATCAATATAAGTGATACATACATTTACCCATATATGCTTGCTTGTGTCTTTCTTGATGTGTCCCTGTAGGGTAGCGGTTTACAAATTTGTCTTACAAGCAAAAGGTCCCTAGTTTGATTCCTGGTGAAGACACAGGCCCCTTTCACCATGGAGGGTTGTGCCAGGAAGGGCATCTGGCATAAAACTTCTGCCAATTTACCAATGTGGATTAATCTGCTGTGGCGACTCCTTGGGGAGAGTACAAGGGAGCAGCCAAAAGGCACATATTGTATCTTTCTTGATAATATAAAGCAACAAACAGTTATATACAGATTTCTTAGTAAACCTATAACGTCTGCTAATCTTTAGTAATCTGAGAACTCTGCTATCCTAACAGTAAAACGAAAGACAAGAGGGACTAAACATTGTATTTGAAGGAGCTTTCATAAAACAGGACAAGAGTGATTTGGTAAGGCTAGTGATTCATCTTTACAGTCAAGATATGTAGGTCATTCATCTGCCCTGTATGCAGAAGTGGCACCATCAGTATGAATGCAGCAGAAAAAAGGAGAGGGGAAGATGATATGGAGCAGCAGAGCTATAGTGGGAGAGGAAAATGGGAAAGGTAAAATTTAAACAGATATGTTGCACATACTATTTTCTTCTGCTTATCCAGTTCAGGGTTATTTGGGGGCACTGGAGCCTATCCCAGCTATCATAGGGGGAAAGGCAGGGTACACCCTGGACAGGTTGCCAGTCCATCACAGGGCTATCACAGAGAGACAGACAACCATTCACACGTAGGGTTAATTTAGAATTGCTAATTAACCCAGCTCTTTTACATGTCTTTGGACTGTAGGAGGAAGCTGGAGTACCTAGGGAGAAGCCACGCAAGCATAGGGAGAACATGAAAACACCACACAAAAGATTTGAACCTGAGGCCTCTTGCTATGAAGTGACAGTGCTAACCACTACACCACCATGCTGCCAACTATGTTTATTGATTCAGTTTTTTTACAGAGACTGTAGAATCTCTGACTTCTGTATGAGTTTAATGTATGAGTTTAATGTAACCTATATCATAACCTGACATGAACCTCCCTAGAAATATACATAGACACTGCATTGATGCAGCTGGATATTAATATCCATCAATATCTCCATATTAATGTCTATGAATTTAGAATCGATTGCCATAAAAGCTCCTGTAGGTTTCATGTTGACTGACCCAATACTTTTGTCCATATAGCGTATCCCAACATTGTACTGTAGAATCTCACCTTATCTTTTCATCTTTTCTAGAACCTTTTTGTTATTTTTTCTAGGTATGGTTTAAGAAAAAAAACATTCTCTGAAATGGTCTGGTACAAGGGCTGGACTGAAAATGAGTGAAAAAGCCACCAATATCCAAAGTGCACACACAAGCTCTCCAGCCCTGAACTTTTCTGGACATCAAATGCCATTGGTGTATGTGAAAACTCAAATGTCCTGCATAGCCCCTATTTCAAAGTCTGTGTGACGTCTGATTGCACTGATGTGTGATGAGAAAACAGTGCAGGGAATAGTCCAGTGTATTTACAGCTAGTTGAATAGACTACCTGTGTCTTGACTTCTGTATGTTCTTATCAGGTAGCTTGTTAACCTTAACCAAATAGAATGTTTCCAGAAGTGACAATGCAGCTGTTGAGGACTATCTCCTATAGTGGGCTACATGTGAAGAAGAACAGATTTGAACAATGCCCCTTTTCTGACATTTTCTGGAGTTCATGTGTGAAAATGGTATAGTTGTGACCCAGGCAATCCACACCTGAAGTGACCTAAACCTGTCCAAAGTCCTAAATTGCAGTTACAGTACTGACCGAATCAGAGCTCCCCAGAGTCTTAGGGTATAATGATAAAAGGTCTTGCAATACTATGGATGAAATCAATTATGTTCCATCTGGAAACCCTCATTGGGGTGCTGTGAATTTGTCATGAAATAAAAAGGGAAACACACAACTTGCCATGAAGCTGCTTATCTGTTTATTGTTTGTTTACTTTTGAGTCTGCGAAATGGTGGTTCTACAGTATATATGTACAAATGGCTGTAGGAAAACACTTTGTCAAACTGATTACACGAAAGTGGAAAGTCTATATTTCAGTCCCATCTGGATTGCTTAATTTATACTGTGGTGATAAATAGAGGCAAAATTATGGACATTATTTCACTTATCAAATGCTGTTTATGGACTGAGCAGTGAGTATGTCTTTAGCCATTTTTTGTGTGGCAGCAAGGAGGAAGCTGTAGTAAATAGTCAGGCAGGAAGCCTGTGTGTTTCTCATCAAACACACAGTATTGAGCTGAGCCACAAGTCAAATAGCAAACACTGGCTCATAGCACAAAATAACCCTCCTGCTTTTCCATTCTTCTCTCTTCTCTGCATCTCCCTCATTCCTCTGCCTCATCTTTCTTACAGTTTTGTTTACTTACGTTAATAGGTTGTCACATCAAGCAAAGCATAAAAAACAGTTTATGTTGCTCATTCACTGACACATGCTGACTCAAATGTTGGTTTTTGATTACTTTTGAGAGCTCTGTGTTGTCTTGCATGCATCAACCAGAAACTAAACCAGTAGTTGTCAAACTTTTTCTGAGTTGACTTAAAGTTCCGAGTTGAATTGAAGTTAATTTAAAGTGAGACTTTATTTATATTTATATATATATATATTACATTACATTACATTAATATATACATTATAAGGAACTTTGGATAAAGGCAAAGCAACATTATACAAATGAAAGTCCTCATAGAAGGAGTGAGCAGGAAAAATGGATTGGAGTATCATCAGTTTAAAAAAATGTATCCATTTTGCAGCCATATAGACTGACCATCTGACCTGGAGATGTCCAGTGGCATGCCATTATTCACTGCAGAAAAAAGTCCAATTACACAGTTTTTCCAAGAAAAAACTGAGATTGTTTAAATTTTAGTCAGTCAAGTAATACTGACAAGTTTTACCAGTACTAAACAAAGACTACCTTTTTTAAAACATGCATGACAAAAACACACCTATCTCAACATATAACTCTTTCAGTTCCAAAAAATCTATTTGAAATCTATGATCAAATGATGTTGAGACAGTCAGAGAGAAAACTGTTGCTCACTGTCAGCATGCTAAAACATCAAAATACTATTTTCAACTCTCTCTTTGTGGGTTTGGACTTCTTCTTAGTGTATGCATGTTCAGCACTGGTGTATATGTGTATAATAAAGCACTGTCCTTAATTCATTAATCTTATGGTCAGTGAAGATATGGAAAGAAAAGGATTGCAAACACCAAATTTAGACCAAAGAATACAATGGTAAATTTTCAGAAAAATGAATAATGCAAAAATGTTAAATTGATATGATAATATTGGGGACAAATGCCCCTTCCAGGGTAAAACCTCTAAAATTACCGATGAGGATTAATCTGCTGTGGTGCCCCCTTGGGGAGAATACAAGGGAGCAGCTGAAGGTAAATGATTTCATATAAAAAGTCAAAATCGCACAATTTGAGATGAGACTAAAATGAGGAAAAAACTAATAAAAATGAAGAGCGGGTGTGGCTATCAGATCTACATGCTAAACCCCAGAAAATTTGCTGTTAGTCCATTTTTATGGGTGAGAAGATAAATAAGCAATAAAACAATCTGTTCTAGCTCAGTTTGAACATTCACCTGTACCTTCCACCAGGGGGCAGAGAGAAGCCAAGCTCAACACTTTTTTACTCAATACTTTCAAAATTCATCATCCAAAAGCAAACAGAAATTTTTCAGCTATGTTACTTCTGTACTGACGTCACAGATCTTTGAATGTATACTTACGCAAACTAATTTTTTTTTTTTTGGCAATATGTTTGTTGTCTTTTTCAAAATTTTTCACAAACACTTAACGTATACACATACATACATATACCCACTACACACACAAACTGTATACCCCTGCAAGGCAAACTAAATTTAAGATGTATTTGTATAGAAATGATGGAAGAAATTTCAGATTAACTCATTAATATTCTATTATTCATGTATGTCCCCTTGTCTGCTAATGGACAGAGCCAGGCTGAATTCAGCCTCTCTCATTGTTTCAGTAGAAAGGTTTGGCTTTATTGACAGACAAAGCTGGGAGTTCCTTTTAACATATACTGTCAGTTTTGTTGTAATATGTCACCATGACTACTCATAACTGAAACAAATGGCTTGTCATTATTAATGACAAAAGCCTCCAGAGAAGGGTGGCTTTTCATGTCATCTGGACACAACTGCAAAACAAAATTTGCAAAATACAGATGCAAAACCAACCTGTGTAATGAGTGTTTATTTATACTCTCATATTCTAGCATCTAGGGATTTTCTTGGTTCAGCTCCACCTGCTGATCCTTGTTGTGTATCCTATTCTTCTCTCTGCGTGTATATTCTCCATATCTCAAAAAAAGAAAGAAAAAAGGTCTTGGTTTTAAGGTTTTGAGTTGCTTTGGAGTTTCAATAGATTCTTGTCGAGAGTTTTCAGTTTATTGTTATTCTGGTATTTTTAGTTTTTGATTACTAATAGATTAAGCATTCAATTCTTCTTTTCATTTTGTTATCATTTTATAATCTTCAGTACTAGCCCTTGTTGTTTTTGAGTTCCAGTTACTATGTTATATTTATGGAGTTTTGGAGGCCTGTTTAGTATTTTTAGTTTGAAGTTTGTCACTATGTAGTTCATTCATGTTTCAATATCACCTTCCTTCACTTATGGTTGTAATTTCCTTTTTTATTCTGTTAACTAATTTCCATGTATATACATACTGTACATACACACACACACACACACTACTGCCCACTTGCAATTTTCATTATTTTCTTCCATTTTTTATGCAATTTACAAACCATTTTATCAATTGCACAAAGAATTTTACGCATTTCACAAACAATTAAAATTAATCAGAGGATTTCTGAAGGATGATCTACATTTTTGCATTTAGTTGCCTGTTATCAGCAACTGTCACTCCTCTGCATCAATCTCCTGGTATGGCTGCTATTTTAAGTTAATCATTTTATAAGACTAATTGATTTTTAGAAAACTCTTTTACAGTTGTGTTGCACAGCTGAAAACTATTTTACTAATAGGGAGCAAAAAAAGGAGCATGGCATTCTTCAGGTTAGTTTAGTATCTGATAAATCAGCAGTTGATGTTCTATTTACAGGCTCAAAATGGTCACAAAGAAAGAACTTTCTTTAGAAACCCATCAGTCTATTGTTGTGCTAATAAAGGGAGGTTATTCAATTCAAGAAATTATGATGAAACTTAAAATCTTTTAATATGCAGTTCACTACTCCCCTTTATAGAGCAGCAATCCAGCTCTAACAAAGACAGAAAAAGGAGTGGGAGGCCATGACGCACAACTGTGCAAGATGACAAATATCTGAGTGTGTGTATGTAACGATGCACTGCTGTTAGACTTTAGGTACCTCAGTGCAGTTTCGAAGTTTCAGTCCTACCCAATGCCCTGCATTGATGAATTATTGGAGTGAGTGGGGAGGTCCAAATTCACCCTTTGGTCACGCTTGACCTGACCAAAGGGTACTGGCAGGTGGCCCTGGCACCTGAAACTAAGGGGCTGACAGTTTTCAAAACCCCCTGTGGTATGTTCCAGTTCAGAGTGATGCCGTTTGGTCTCCAGGGGGCGCCAGCAACCTTTCAGCACCTAATGGATCAAATTTTGAGAGATGTGCCGCAGTGTGCAGCAGCCTACTTGGATGATGTTGTCATCTTCAGCCAAACCTGGGAAGAGCATGTCACTCACCTGAGGTGCTCCACCTCATCAAAGAAGCCGGGTTGACCATAAATCCAGGTAAATGTGTTTTGCTCAGACACAGGTTGAGTACCTCCGGCATGTCGTTGGACAAGGAGTGGTTAAACCTCAGGTGGGAAAGGTGGATGCCATCCACTCTAATCCCATACCCACCACCAAGAAGAAGGTGCGTGCCTTTATGGGGCTTGTTGGGTGGTACAGCAAATTCATCCCCCAGTTTGCTGAGAGCGCACATGTGCTCACAGACCTCACCAAAGCCTCAGCCCCAAACAATGTAAGGTGGACTTAAGAATGTGACAGAGCATTTAAGGATTTGAAGACTATCACGAGTGACTGTTCTCCACAGTCCTGACTTCAGCCAACCATTCATCCTCCAGACAGATGCCTCTGGGGTAGGCATTGGTGCAGTGCTTCTGTGGGAGATGGAGGAGCGAAGACGTCCACTGCTGTTCCTGAGTCGCAAGCTACTGGACTGGGAGACAAGATACTCAACGGTGGAGAAGGAGTGCCTTGCCATGAAGTGGGCCATAGACTCCCTCAAGTACTACTTGCTGGGACATCATTTCTACTTGGAGACAGATCATGCTCTGATGTGGCTTAAATGAATGAAGGACACTAATACATGCCTCACAGCTTGGTACCTGTCCCTGCAACCCTATAGCTTCACAGTGCAGTACAGGGCAGGAAAAGCCAACGTGGTGGCAGACTGTCTTTCCCGGGTACATGAAGACTGACAGTAGTATATTCCCGGGAGAGGGAGGGGAGGAAATGTGATGATGCACTGCTGTTACCATATTTTATGAATGTTGATAGCTTCTACACTGACATAGATAATTGGGGGTATCAGAGATAAATGAATAAGACTCACACTGTGGCTGAATAGACATTTACTGGTTATTTGAATGGTTGGAAGGCAGCTGAGTCACATGGTCAGCAGAGCAATGCAACATTCTTCTATTCAGCTGTAGACCTATGAGTTAGCAGACATAAGATATTGTTGTTAACTAGGTGGATATTAGAAAATGCACATGCGAACTTACATACAGAAAGCAAAAAAGGTAATTCAATTAATGAACACACTTACGTCTACCTTTCCTCCATTTTCCCAGGGTGCTCGGGCAAAAGAATTCCCTGGGGGGCATGAGTACATTTTATTAGTTCCAGGAGGGTGACGACAAGTGGGTAGTAGGTAGAGGGGTGTTTGGTATTATTGTTTGATGTATGTATTAATTGATTGATATTCACTGCTATTTATTTGTGTTTATTGTACATTTGGGAGTTTGTAAATATGGATGAAGTTTGTAGATATTTTGGAAAATGGGTTATGTAAATATTTTAATTTTGTGTGTTCACAACAACCCTCTTGAGGCTACATTTGGTATAACCCAACAGCATTTAAGCAGAGGTTTATGTAATGTTGTTTGGTTCATTGTGTTGCGTTAGTGTTGGAGTCTGTCTGTGGAGGTGCTGGCCAGAACTGTTTTGTCTTTGGATTGTGGTGGAAAAAATATATGTGCTTCATGTTTCATACTCCTCTCAAACCAGCCACAGGGGCCCACAAGCCAGTGTAGTCCTAGTGCCCGTCCCAAGCCTGGGTAAATGGTGAGGGTTGCATCAGGAAGGGCATCCGGCATAAAAACTGTGCCAAATCAACTATGCAGA
>VUQH01078251.1:0-14638 GCA_015106775.1 Etroplus canarensis
GTGAGTAGTGGTTTAATTACAGCCACTTTAAAAGCCTGTGGCACATAGCCCGTTAATAGGATAAATTGATAATATTCAAAACTGAAGCATTAATCAATGGCAAGACATCTTTGAAAAGTCCTGTAGGGATGGGATCTAATAGGCATGTTGATGGTTTGGAGGAAGTAATTAGTGATGTTAGTTCAGGGAGATCAACCAGGGAGAAGCTGCCCAACCCAGCATTAGCAGTTGAAGCCGCCACATATAACGGCACATCCAAGGGTAAACTACAAATAATTTTTTTCCCTAATGGACAAAATTATATTTGTAAAGAAATTCATGAAGTCATCACTCCTAAGACTTACGGGAATACATGGCTCAACAGAGGTCTGACTCTTTGTCAGCCTGGCTAATATAAGCACAAAGCTATCAATATACATCTATATAAATATATAGCAATCACCCACAACATTAAAACAACTGACAGGTAAAGTAAATAACATTGATCATCTCTTTACAATGCAATGCTGGGAAAGCTTGATGGCTGTCATTCATGGAGGATGAATTATCACCCACCTAAACACTGTTGCAGCCCAAGCTCGTTCAACACCAAAAAAATTCTCAGGAACAGCTTGAGGAAGACAGCAAAAACTCTGAGGAACAACCTGGCCTCCAAACTCCCCAAATCCCAAACTAATTGTGTCTGTTGTGACTAAATGATGTATCTATATATACTCTGCATGAGGTATGACGTTAAAATTACTTATGCCATACATAAGTAATTTGTACATAATTAATTTCAGCTTAGCAACAATAAACAGCCAAATGCTTTCCATCACCTTGCCATTGTTGATTGAAATCCTGTGACTAATTTACAGAAAGCTGCACTCTGACCCACCTGATCCAATAGCTGCCTTTTAGGCCCAAATGTTTTCTGGAGTAAGGGTTATTTTATGTCACTGTAGGCAGAGTGGGGGGGACCGAGGGTGACAAGAGGTGGGAGACAACTGGGCGGAATTGTCAGTTAATTGAATGCCAGTTTGGATCACACAGATGAATGAGTTTGACATAATGATAGAACATTAGTATGTTCACTAGTCACACACATCCAGTGCCATCACACATCAACACAGCATATTATGGTCTTTTTGTTACCACAGAAATGCATGTTAGGAAGATAAAAACAGACCAGTGCATTTTTTTTTCTCAATACTAAACAGGAACTCATTTAGGGATCCATTCACTGCCAATTTGTATGGAATGTTTTTGTCTCTCTGATCAGAAATGGATAAGGATAGAATAAAACAGACTGGGATACTTTTACTGAAATGTATATAGTGTGCTATTGTCTAAACAAGGTATAAGCACATAAAACACACACAATTAAATGAACACTTAAAAAAACAAACATTTTAAACATTTTAGTTTAAATCATTCAGATATGTCTACTTAGATTGATTTCAATGTAATGACAAAAAATGAGTACAAACAAAATACACAAATACACATTTTGAAATTCATGATAACATCATGTCATGGACCCTAGTTTTGATTCTTGGGTTTTGTAGTCTGAGTTTGATTCCTGTTTGATGTCCTCTCATTCTAGTGAGGCTGTTTATTGTACTATGAGTTCTGGTTACTATTTGGTATATATGGAGCTTATGTGGTTTACCATCTTTGCCTCAGTTTTTAGCCCTTGGTCTTTATTTAGCTTCAGCTTCTATTTTAAGTTGCTGTGTGTTTAGTTCCCTCAGTGTCTTCCTGTCTGTTCTTTCCTGTCTTGTCTTTCTGTGTTTATGCCGTCATAAATGCTGGGCAAGTATATCCTATACTAAAAGAGGTCATAAAAGACGCATTGAAGCTCCTTTCCTTAGTATTTAGGAAAGGAGCTTCAATTAGTATTTGGTGTTTCATTGCGGATAATTTACACACAAGATCAATTGTTATTCATCCTAAATCCATGAAAGTTACAGGAGGACTATGCCAAATCAGCAGAGTGTTCTTTCAATCCAGTTACAGCAGGATTAGAGGTGTACAGGTACAATGTTTAAGACTTTAAATCTATAAGGTAAAGACTTACATGACAATAAAAAACAAACAAATACCCCTGAAGACTCATGCAGCTATAAGCATTTATAAAAAAAAATGAAATATTATTTTTTAATTAGTTTTCCTTGTAGATTTTCACAGGTATAAATATGTAAATGTCTTCAGCAAACATCAGACGCTTCAGGGTTCTTCCATTACCAGCTTCTCTCTTCTGTCATCCCCCCTCCTGTTTGGCAGCCCTTGTGCCCTTAATATGACGAGTTTACACAATGTGAGTGCTGGCTTGTGTGGCTGAGCCTGACGCAGATCACTGGATGGTGTGGTCATGTTTTGAGGATTCTGATTTTTATTAAAGAAATGCAGTTAAATTGCTGTGCAATGTGACACATATCACAGAAAAATGCATCTGAAAGTGCTTAAAAATATTGTGATTTAGGAAAGTTTTAGCTCACTCACCGTACACAGTGAGACCAAAATGAATAGTGGGATGCATATCAGAGGCATGAGAACAAGTACAGCACCTAGTGTACTTCCCCAGATGCCAAGTAAATAAGCACCATCCTGAAGATAATTCTTTTCTCCCAGGTCATACAGCATTGTAACCTAGAGGATAAAAAATGGTCAAGTTAGATAAGTGTAGTGGCATCTATGAAACAAGATTATCATTCATTTGAAGTCATGTTTCTGGTTATTCTGTGAATGTAACGAGAATGAGTTACTTCATTATTTATACGTGAATTAAACAGATCCATGTAAAAACAAACAATGGCTTTTTTACTCTCAAGTTAAAAAAAAGGAAAAAATAAGAGATCTCTGTCTTAGTCTACCCGATTTGTGTGAGCATAAAGTTACCCAGTAAACATGGTTGAAACCACAATGTCTTTTCCACCAGTCAAAATTGATCATGGTAAGACTGCAAAAACTGAACTATGGACAGTCGGATGTTGATGTTTCAATGCAGAAAATAGTTCGGGTCAGGCCAGCTTTTACAGATTAAGAGTTGTCTTTTTTTAAACAATGACAACCAATCTTGTTAGTGCATGGTTGTGAACAGGTGCTCACACAAAGTTTTCTCCAGGTACACAGACTGCTCTTAACATAGCCTTAAAAAAACAACATTTCTAAGCAGTTCATGGTTATGCACATCTAAATTTTGTCTCATTTGTTGTATGGCGAAGTTAAAGTGAGGGACTGTTAGCGTCATTGCCTCTTTGT
Source organism: Etroplus canarensis (assembly GCA_015106775.1). NCBI lineage: Eukaryota > Metazoa > Chordata > Actinopteri > Cichliformes > Cichlidae > Etroplus > Etroplus canarensis. The sequence continues at coordinate 3,244 of VUQH01078251.1, forward strand.
CCCTGATAAGTTCATGGATGTTGCCTATTCAAGTGAAAAATGAAATAGCTCAGTAGGATTGGAGCTGGGCTGTAAAGACAGAAGTTATGAGTTCAAGTCACCTCCCTGAGGAGATGGACCTAAAGATTACAGACCTATGGCACTGACATCACACATAATCAAGATCCTGGAGAGACTTATCCCTGACCAGCTCTGGCTTATGGTCATCCCCCTAAAGGACCTACTCCAGTTTGCCTACTAGCCCCAACATACATCACCTATGTACGTGCTCAACAGAGCCTACACTTATCTGGACAAGCCACTGAGCACTGTGAGGGTCATGTTTTTTGACTTCTTCAGTGCATTCAACACCATCAGGTCAGCTCTACTGGGTGAGATGCTGAGAGTGATGCAAGTAGAATCCTTCCTTGTGGCCTGGATTATTGACTACCTGACTGGCAGACCAAAGTATGTGTGTCTGCAGCACTGTGTGTCAGACAATGTGGTCAGTAACACCAGAGCCCAGTAGGGGACTGTTTTCTCTCCTGTTCTCCTCATCCTCTACATCACAGACTATAGCTACTGCACAGAGACTTGCCGCCTCCAGAAGCTTTGTGATGACTCTGCAGTAGTAGGGTGTATCAGAGAGGGTAATGAAGTAGAACAGTAAAAAAGGATTGTAGTGGACAATTTTGTCACATGATGCAAACAAAACCATCTGTATCTGTATATCTGCATGTGACAAAGACTAAAGAACTGGTTGTGAACATGAGAAGGACTAAAACACCAGTGACCCCTCTTTCAATTCATGGTGGTGGATGTTAGAAAGGAGGATGTGGTCCATTAAGGGCAAGACTGGACAATCCTTTACACCCTCTCCATGGTGTGCTGGACAGGCACAGGAGCATGTTCAGCAGCAGGCTCATTCTACCACGATGCACCACAGAACACCGCAGGAAATCATTCCTACGTGTGGCCATCAAACTCTATAATTCCTCCCTGTAACACCTTAACTAGTTTCTGTCTATAACCATATCTTATATATATTGTATATAGTGTTTAACTTTGGAGTTATTTGTGTTACTTTGAACTTGATACATACATGTTATATATTTAATCTTCAGCTTTCGCCCTCCAGATTTACATTTACAATGCAATTTCTCCCTTAGGAGTAATAAAATATTCTGATCCTGATTTTATACAGTCTATGGGTGATAAATGAAGATCATTTTCATGTTTCTAAAAGTCAGCGTAGCACAGGCAGTTGGCTACACTGTTCCAAAGTAATAACTGTACCTGGTTACTAAATTTAGGTGCAGTACTGTGAAAACAGTAATGTGCCCTAACATTAGTTTTCAGAAACAGTAAAATGCAGAAAATGAGGATGACTGAAAAGACTAGAGGAAACTGACATTAAAGCAGAGGTCCAGTGTTAAAGACAGAAGAAAGACAGAAAGTAAATGAGTCACATAATAGAGACGTCTTGCAGGAGTGAAGACTCACCCCGCAAGTGAGTGGCGTGATGAACAACCAGCAGTACTTCAGTGCTGAGAATGGTCGGTACCCAATCATGTCTTCAATGTTGTCATAGAAACGATCTGCACCTGTAACGTGCACAGCAATCGGTCAAAGCGAAAAGCACTGTTTCACTTTTACAGGAAATACTCTAACACCCTTCAAAAACACAATGAGAAGGTAAAGCCTCATCTTTATAATCCACTACATTTACTTTCAATTCAACATTTAGGTATAGTTACTAGTTACTTTCAGATACAAATTTTAAACACAACACATATGACAAAACATTAGGTCCACACTGAATATGCCATACGCAACAGTACTGCTTACACTATGTTAATGGCTTCATGTATTTTGGTACTTTTACCCCTGTGCATCCTGAGAGAGAATGACATGGTGGAGGACTGCAAATGCCTTGGAGTGCACATCGACAATGGACTGAACTGGAAGGTCAACACAGAGGTTTTATACAAGAAGGTAATGAGCAGACTATTTCCTGAGGAAGCTGAGATTCTTCAAATTGTGTAGCAAGATGTTAGAAATCTTCTGTCAGTCTGCTGTGGTTAGTGCACTCTACTTTGCAGTAGTCTGTTGGAGAGCAGCATCAGCTACAGTGACACAACCAGATTAAACAAACTCATCAAGAACCCGCCTCTGTCACTGGATGCAAACTGAACACTTTTGAAGAGGTGGTGGACAGGAAGACATTGAACAAACTGTTATCATAGATAAGCCTGATCATCCTCTGTAACACACACTGGACAGACAGCGGAGATCTTTCTCTCATGGACTAATACAGCTTTGCTGTCACAAGGACCAATACAGGAGATCTTTTCTGCCCCAGGCAATAACTATATACAGTACCTCACCTCTGTCCAACAGAGAGCACTCTGCTCTCCCTGCTGTAGGTTCCATCTAGTTTCCGGTTCAGTTAACTCTCCTGGCTTCAGACAACTAATTTGCACATTTGTCTCCAATTTGTACATCTTATCTCCATTGCCCTGTGTGTTTATACTGTATACAAACTTTGTCTACTTGCTGCTGTAATGCAAGAATCTATCTGTACATTATGAAACATTTCAAATGTAGTATTCCAGAGGAACTAAAAAAACTGAGATTTTTTGGTGCTGTATAAAGTATATGACACTGTTTTGATGTGATGTTTTATAAACTGCACTGTAGTATATAAAGAAGAATATGAATAAATCAGGCACATTTCTGTTTAAACACCTATTTCAGTTTGGATTTAGCAATGCAAAATTAGTAACACAAATGTATATGTGATGTTTCAGTACACAAAGGAGGAGGGAGGAAAAAGGAACAATCAACAAGGAATTTATATGAGAAAATGAAACTCAGAATGGCTCAGGTGGTTCAAATGAGGAGAAAATGATAACTCATGGGGCAGCAGTGGCTGAGTTAATGAGGAGTTGAGGAGGAGGAGTTAAATGGGAGATGAAGACTAGAAAGCAGCTCACCTTCAGCTGCTACAGAAAGAAGGAAAGACATTAAAAACAGGAGAAAACCAATAAGAGATTGAAAAAGTACATGACCTGCAGGATGGAAAGACATCCACAAATTGATTTTTTTTTATTGCAAAAGCATATCAGCTGAAGAATTTGCCAAACTTACTTAGGAAGGCAGCCACAGCTCCATGAATGATACAGTAATCAACCTTGAAACTAACTACAGCTTTATGGAGGCAGAAAGCAAGTGTCCTCGTTTAAATGCCGCTGAGAAAGTATCTCAGCACACAGCATAGACTCACTTTGAAGAAAAAGGGAGGCCAAATGAATGGCTAAACAGTTCAAAAAAAGGAAGCTCCTCTAATACTTTAGTTTGCAGTAGGGGATCTAAATACCACAGACTAAGTAGGGAAATGGAAATGCTCTTTTCAGAATCAACATTTGAATATAATATGTTTCATACAGTGTGTTCAGGAGGTTTTTCTCAAAGGAATGTGCAATATTATACAATCTGCAATATACTGTTTCAGTTTCATGAAAGAAAAATGCTTGTATCCACACAATACAGACAGTCTGAGAAGTGAGAAATCAACCAGAACACAGACGAGATGTGCTATATTGTACATTAATGGCTTTGTAATAACTGCAAGTTAAATAGGTCAAGTAAGATCATGCTTTGTGCTTTCTTTTCTTACAGACTGATATAGTCTGACTGACAGCTTGACAGCTTATAATAAGACTATAGAATATGTAACATGTAATAAAGACTCTGGTCTTTTATCTATAAAGGTTATGACAGTTTAAGCCTGTGACAAGCTTAAGACTGTGCATGTGTCAAGTGTGTTTTTAAAAACACAGAAACAGAAATGGAAAAAGGTATGGCCAGATTGCATGGACCAATGATGAGGTAGAACCACTACTTGGTAATAGATAAAAGGAGCAGTGCTGGGAGCATTATCCATCACCTGAGGAAGCCATTGCAATGTGAAAGGAGTGCCAACAAGAAAGATGAAACCAAAAGAGGTATGTAAGCCTGGTTGCTATAATGTGGTTTACTCTGTGTGACCTATAGGGCCTATCAGTGCAGCAGTGGCTCTCTGTCACTATCACGAGTATCCATGAATATAGCCATAAGGAAATATGAGCATAAAAGTGATTTATTTTCTGAATAGCATCACTGTAAATTACTGATAAGGTCAGAAATGTTAGTGTATTCCATGCTGGAAAAGTTAATTCTGGTTTGTAGTTGTTCTATGCTAAGCTAAATAAATCGGACTGTAGGCCTAAATAAACTAGAGTATCTATAAGAATTGATAAAAGTCCCCCAAGAGAAAATAAAGAGTATTTCCCGAAAAGTCAAACATTCTTTTAAGGCTGTTCTTGTTCTTTTTACTGATTCAGTTCAGTTCAGGATGTCAATACTTCAAAAAAAAAACTTGTGTTCACAGTCTTCTTTTATCTATTTAAAGTGAAAACCTGTAGTCTGTGAGTCCTGCTGACAGTGGATATTTTTACAGATACTTCATACGCTTTGAAGAGGACATCAAGTGTATGCTGTTTGTGATAACAGAAGTAAAGTTAAGTCCAAATATTATTAAACAGAAATGAACACAGTACTGTGTCCCTGCTACATCATTAAAATCTCACTTTTAATGCTGTTGGTAGAGCTGTTTTAATTTTACTTTGGACAAAAATAAACCTGCATATCTCAAAAACCGTTTTATCCAAAGTTGGTCCCTGAGAGATAAGCTTATAAAGATACAGATAAAATGATTACACCGATGAAATAAAAGCTGCTGTATGAATTGCATAAGCTATCTAAACATAATGAAGTTCCTTTTGTAGCTACTGTGGATGTAATGCAGTACTGATGATGCCGATAATGTGATAAACTGTATATTCCTTTACTTAAAGTTATCACAGAGAACTGTCATCATTTTTAAAAAAGAGATAAATTAGTATATGTTAAGCCAAAGTCTTTTGATATTTAAAAGAAAATATTTTCAGAAACTTTTCAAAGACATAGGTGAAAGATAATGAAGATACTTCTTCATGAATAAAATGTGCATCATTAGTTCATAGCCAATAACTTACCATACACCCAGCCAATAACAACAGTCTCTACACAAGCAATGACGAGGAGACTGGTTCCACTGGGACCATATGTGTCAACCAGCTGGAAGAGGATTACCCCTTCCTGAAACATGAACAAGTACACAGAGAGAAAATGCTTCTGTAAAACTGTCAAAGGACCAGAGAAACTATTTTATGCTGTGCTGTTTTAATCTAATACTTTGTAGGCCATTTGACACACATCATGAGTCGAAAAACTTTAATTACTAGAGTCCACATCATCTTAACAGAATATTCGAACAACAGTTCTGACAGTTCACGCCCCTCCTTCCTTAAACAATGAATGCTGAAAGTCAATATCCAGCTTACTTCAGTAATGAATGGTAGCCCCAAAAGGAAGCAAACAATAGCAATGACCAGGACTAGTATCTCTCTGGCGCCCCGCCTCCTCAGACGCTTTGGGAACAGGTCTGTGATGGCTGTGGCCAGGCTCTCCACACACACAAACTGTGAGGACAAAATTTAAAATTAGCTAGCTTAGATTATGACACTCTGATCCCGTATAGTGTGCAGTGCATGTAATACCTGACTATCCAGGCCCAAGAGGAGAAGCATGATGAAGAAGAGCACAGCCCAGAAGGAAGAGCCAGGAAGCAATGACAGAGCCTTAGGATAGGCTATGAAGGCTAAACCAGGACCTGTAGAAAGCATGTGAATGCATCTGTTAACACATGCTACATTCAGGGGATTCAAAGTCATTCTGAACCCTTATCAAGGTTATGGCCTTAGGCTGTACATAATTTAAAACCAGTAGCAATGACATAATCCAGCATTTCATGTTTAACAATTCAAAAATATATTGAACCATCAAAGAAATAAAACATAATTTTTGGGGGGAAAAAAATCAGATCTAATGATCTTTTGAGGCAACCCACCCACAAAGATTAGGAAGTGCTTCTTAACCTGCAGCTCAAAATTTGCACAATATTTCAGTTACTTAACCCTTCTGAGTCCAAGTCATCACAGGTGAAAACCTAAATATTTTTAATGTGAGTGATTGTTTTCTTTGTTTCCTGATTGCCAAGACTTTGGACAATAGTTTAATAAAAAGAAGAATTACATATTCCTAAGGTTTAATTTAGGGTCATCACCGGTGACAACCTAGACTTCAGAGGGTTAAATAGTAGATTAATACAGAGATAAGTCAGAAATTTTTTTTAAAATTTATAATAAAATATTTTTAAAAAGGTTGTGGAAGATCAGAAGTGTTCTTTTTTGGGCTTTAGGAATACCACTAGCCACAGTAAAACGAAATACCTCTCTGGGTTTATCTGAACCTGAAGCGCCATCTTGTGGGCATAGGATGCATTAATGCCTTAACACAAAAACTAAAATCAGCATATAGAAATATTTATCAGGTAATTATTTAAGGCAGGATTTTCAATCCCTTAAATAATTACTTGAAGCTGACATGAACTGCTGAAAACACAGTGTAGAGGGTGTAAAAGTGGGCAATTAACCAACCACCACTGGAAATTTCCTCCATTGAAATGCCAAGGTCCTGAGCCATGAATCCCAGCACTGAGAACACAGCAAAGCCTGCAAAGATACTGGTGGCACTGTTCAGACAACACAGTGCCAAGCAATTCCTGGAACAGGACAATCAGACAAACCCATAATATCAAAGAGTGCACAAAACAACAGCTGTAAATGCGATGATCTCTGGCTTTGAGAACACTGACCTATAGCAGTTATTATTGTATTTGTTGTAGCTCCCCAGAGATGTCAGTACTCCCTGACAAACAGCATAGGAGAAGAACACCTGAGTCCCTGCATCACGCCACACCTAGAGAGGGAAAAAGTCTGTTTATAAGCTAACATGGTTAAAATAACCACAAGTATGTGTTTTCCATCAGCTTCCTTTGCTACAGAACAATCCACGTCAGATTAATAGCTGTGTTTGCTTGTTAACATGTAATTTACACAGATAAAAAGCACTTGTATCTTTAAACTTTGGTGTTACCCTGTCATAAATCACAACTATATGAGTGTGTGCGTGTTCAGGCCTGTAGGTGTAAGCAAGCTTGTTTTCACTATTGTTTACAATCTGCAGATGCGTGACAGAATCTGGTTAACATTAGAGAAATACAGCTCTGGCTTGCTCATGATAGACTTGGCAAGGCTCCAAAGCAATAAGTAAGGCCCTATCGGGCCCCATGACTGGGCTTAGCTTATTAACTGCCTTAGGTCAGAAATGGAAGTCTCAAACTGTGACAAATGATCTTTACATCTTACTCTGGGCAAAGAGGAAACTGTTATGTCCTTAGAATTAATTTTATTCTGAAGTTCTCTCAGCTGCTCTGCATACATATTCACACACACACACTGACACAGACACAAAAAAGGGACACATTCACACAATACACAGACCCCAGATGCAGGCCAGAGCTCAACCATGATTTTCTCTGCAGCTCAAGTGAAAACAGACAGTTGCATGCGAAAGCAAAGCTCAGAAACTAAGTCTGTTTCTAACATCTGGCATTACATAACTCAGCCCTGTCACCTATAAGTGCTATCACCTGCATTTCTCCAAATAGTACTCTCACATTTTCCCACGGTGGAACTGAACTATCAGGTTCTCACAGGGGAGGCAAGACTTTGTCTTCTAAATCAACAAACAAACGTGAGATAATCACACATTTCCACTTACTTGCATGATTCATCCAAATTATAAATTAACACATGAACATGCCCAAACAGAAAAAGACTGAACAAGAAAGTACAACTAATAAAAATATATTAAGTGGAAATGAATCAAACTGAGGTGGAGAGGCTCAAGCATTTAAACAAATACGCCATTTTTAGTGCTGTTCTGTCCAGAATAAAAGATCTACTGCAAAAGTGTAATTAGGTGTGTTGTGTCTGCATATATAAATTAGCTCCACTGACTAAGCTTACAAACAAGGCACATCCTTATTTGTAAGGTAAATATAGTCTTAAAATGTGTTAGAAATTCCCCACAGAAAACAATTTTTTATTCTCCCATGTGAGGATGTTCCTGTATACTCAAGAGGAAATATTTCTTTGACAAACTTTGGGATCTTTGGGTTGCTTTTCTTGTTAAGGCTCCATCTTGGGACCGGATACAAAAGCCAAGGCAAAGAAAATAGAAGGGGGAAGGGAGAGGGAGGGATCCTATCATCATCCTGTTGAACAGAGAGGAATCTAACAGTGGGATATGTGTTGAGAAATGAAGAGATGGATGACGCTCCAGTTGTTTGTGACTTTCAGTGAAGACAGTGCACTCTTTTACTGCATCCTTCATGTTGTGCTTTTCAGATGACCGCAAAGCCATTGTGTCATGCACTCCGTTTGAAAGTTTGCATTTTAAAGCCAAACGTTTTCACAAAAGCAGCTGATAATCAGAGTGAGTCCTTACAGCTGGATCACCAAGACTTCCGAAGTCAGGGCTGAGGTAATATCTCAGGCCTTCTAAAGCTCCTGGAAGCGTCACTCCACGCATGAAGAGGATGAACAGCATTAAGTAGGGAAATGTAGCAGTGAAGTACACCACCTACAAACACAAATGCAAAAACATGTTATAGTTTTTTGTGTATTCATGTACATCACTAGCAATACTCTAGCCACACACTCATTTTTTTGTTTAAATTTATACATGATATGTTTTACAGTAAAATAAGCTGTAATCATGTACAAAAGGCTAAAAGAGTTGCCTAACAGTTATAAAGTAACTGCAGAAGTTATTTGAAGCCATTTGTCTGGCAGTTTAAGTCAATTAAATGTTATTCATAAAGCTAAAGACTCTAAAATATTAGAGTGAAAGCCTAGCAAACACTTGGTGACAGTGGGTAGGAAGAAATCCCTTTGCACCTCTCCCAGGCTCAGGGAGGGGCAGCCATCTGTCTTGACTGGTTGAGGGGAAAGAGAAGAGAAAAAAGGAGAGCACAGAGAGACAGAAAAAATGCAAACTCTGGGAGAGAGAAGGCAAAATGTGATAGCGTGCAGTAGTGGCATTTAAATGCACAGGAAGTGGTGAAGAAATGCACAGTGCAGTTCTTTGTTTAACTGTATTTTAGTCACCACCACTGGCACCACAGGAGCAAACTGGTTCTTACACTGCAATGTGTTCTGCTGTGCTAATCAGGCAGTCTTTAACATTGTTTTACTGCTGCTTTGTCTTCAGGTATTCATATAAAAGGGATGCCTGCAGTAGGAGGCATGAGAGCAGTAGGCATGAGCCCAAACAGCAAAGTTGGGGTGTGTAAAGCTAGTGACCTGAAACATGCTAAAATGCTACTGGAACTGTACGAGGTAATAAGTGTTACTGACTTGGTCCTTACAAGCAACTCCTTTTACATAAGTAAATAATTCTGTTAACATTTTTTTTAAAAAGGACTTAAATAGTCTCACAGCTCAACACCCACACACATGCATTTACAACATGCATTGCCTTTTAATAGGAACCCAGCCACAGGGGCCCACAAGCCAATGTACTCCTAGTGCTGGTTCCAAGCCTGGGTAAATGGGGAGGGTTGCATCAGGAAGGGTGTCCGGTATAAAATCTTTGCCAAATCAAATATGTGGATTCATAATACGACTGCCATACCGGATCAGTGCCATTAGCCAACAGGGTGCCGGTGGAAACTATGCTATTGTTGGCCAAAAACATAGGAGGGGAGAGGGGGAAAGCGTGTTAAGAGGCAGAGAGAGAAGGAAAGGTAGGAGGGTGGAGGTGAGAGTAGGGACTTTAAATGTAGGGACTATGCCTGGTAAAGGGAGAGAGCTGGCTGATATGATGGAGAGAAGGAAGGTAGATATATTGTGTGTGAAAGAGCCCAGGTGGAGAGGAAGCAAGGCCAGGAGCATCAGAGGTGGATTCAAACTGTTCTACAATGGTGTAGACAGGAAGAGAAAGAGAAGAATAGCTGGATGAAGTGGTAGAGAGTATTTCCAGGGGAGAGAGTGGTGATTAGAGCAGACTTCAGTGGGCATGTAGGTGAAGGGAACAGAGGGGATGAAGAGGTGTTGGGTAGGTATGGTGTTAAGAAGAGGAATGTGGAGAGACAGATGATAGTGGATTTTGCAAAGAGAATGGAAATGGCTGCTGTGAACACATATTTCAAGAAGAGGGAGGAACATAGAGTGACCTACAAAAGTGGAGGAAGATGCACACAGGTGGGCTATATCTTATACAGGAGGCGCAACCTCAAAGAGATAGGAGACTGCAACGTGGTGTCAGGGGAGAATGTAGCTAGACAGCATCGAATGGTGGTCTGTAGGATGACTTTAGAAAGCAAAAAGAGGAAGCGAGTGAAGGTGAAGCCAAGGATTAAATGGTGGAAGTTGAAAAAGGAAGAATGTTGTGCAGAGCTCAATAAGGAATTGAGACAGGCTCTGGGTGGTAGTGAAGAGTTACCAGATGACTGGGAAAGTGCAGCTGAGGTGGTGAGGGAAACAGCCAAGAAGGTATTTGGGGTTTCCTCTGGACAGAGGAAAGAAGCTAAGGAGACTTAGTGATGGAATGAGGAAGTACAGGAAAGTATTCAAAGGAAAAAGCTGGCAAAGATAAAGTGGGATAGTCATGGAGATGAAAAAAGTAGACAGGAGCACTGGGAGTCTAAGCGCACAGCAAAGAGAGAAGTGGCAAAGGCAAAGGAAAAGGCTTATAGTGATTTGTATGAGGCTGGACCCCTAGGAAGGAGAGAAGGACTTGTATCGATTGGCTAGACAGAGACAGAGCTGGAAAGGATTTGATCTCCACCAGGGATAAAAACAATATATCAGAGGCAGGGACATGTATAGCAGAGGGAAAAAATCCCCACTTCATACTCCCCCAACAAATCACATCCCATATACAACGAATCATTTCTTGAGAATCCCTGGGTTGGCTGTGGCCAAGGATGTAGAGTGGGCGATCTTGTAATTGGAAGGTTGGTGGTTTGATCCTTGGCTCCTCCAGCCTACGTGCCAAAGTGTCCAGGCAAGATACTGATCACCTAATTGCTCCTGATGCCCATCAGGCATAGAATAAAGTTCTGTGTGAATGTGATTTGTATTACAAAGCACTATGGACATTCAGTTAAAGTCTTGTCTCGTCTCGTCGTCTACCGCTTTTCCGGGGGTCCGGGTCGCGGGGGCAGCAGTTCAAGCAGAGAAGCCCAGACTTTCCTCTCCCCAGCTACCTCCTCCAACTCTTCAGGGGGGACACCCAGGCGCTCCCAGGCCAGCTGGGAGACATAGTCTCTCCAGCGTGTCCTGGGTCTTCCCCGGGGTCTCCTCCCAGAGGGACGTGCCCGAAAAGCCTCTAGTGAGAGGCGTCCAGGGGGCATCCTGATAAG
>VUQH01078260.1:10146-33384 GCA_015106775.1 Etroplus canarensis
CCCCCTTCCTTTTTATTTAAATGTATTTTTTAATTATTTTTTATTGTTTTTTTTATTTTTTTATTATTTTTATTTATTTTTTTATTTTTTTTTTATTTTTTTTGGAATTTTTTTTTTTTTTTTTTTTTAAATTGTTTACATTAACAAGGAGCACCCCTCGAGTTCCATGCTAATACAGGTGTAATTTCTAAAACCAATGCACGGAGGATTTTTTAAACAAATGTTTGGCATTCTCTCTTGTATTGGGCCCAATTCACAAACAATATATTTGCACGGATCTGCATGAATCACGCATATGAATGTTTAATGCACAAGTCTGTGGTTAATCAATATTTCCTTAAATAAAAATGTACTCTATGGACAAAAAAATGAAACAATGACAGCAACAACATGGTGAAGTGGTTAGCACTGCTGCCCCACAGCAAGAGGGTCCTGGGTAATGGGTTAAATTCACCGGCCAGGATGGGCTTTTCTGTAAGGAGTGCACACTCCCCGTGCCTATGTGTGTTCTCGCCTCATAGTCCAGTAATAGCCTGGCACAATAGCCCTCCACTCTGCTCCGCCTTCTCAGCTCTGCTCCTCTGGCAGAAATCTGATTTGGGAACTGTGCTCTGGATTTCACTCTTTACTTTGAATAGTTTCCCACAGTCTCGACTTAGCTTGGTTCAACTAAGGCCCCCCCCGGTCTGCACAGCCAATAACTGACTTGGCGTTTCCAAATTACCAGAAATTACAGTCAGGTTAATAAGTGTTTTGACATTGAAACAGTTTTTGTAATTTTGCTTCTGTATACCACCACAGTAGCATTTAAAGCAAACAACGGAGGTCTTATTTTTCACCTTCAGTTTAACAGGGTTTACAAAAGTATTGCAATAACAGGAATTGCACCCAACTTTATATATATATATATAGCACCCCCACCCCTTCACTCAAAAGTAATTGGACAAACTCAAATAATTATAAATGTTTAAAGATTGTTTTTAATACTTTGACTGCAAAGGATTTTTTTCTATGATTGCTTGAGGTTTATAACCCATGGACATCACCAAATGTTGTTTCCTTCCTTGAGATGCTACGTCATGTCTTTACTGCAGCCACTATTTGTGGGTCACAGTGCCTTTGAGCGCTTTGAGTGCTCAGAGTAGAAAAGTTTTCTATAAGTACCAGTCCATTTACTGATATCTTAAAAAAAATTAACCTTTAGCTACTTTCAGACAAGCACTCTTTTCCAGTAATCTGACGGCATCTGAGTATGTTATCTGCATGTCTGAGTGAAAACCCTGGCTGAATTTTCTGTAAAAGCTGAGACGGCACTCTTACTTAGTCAAGCCTAGGATAATTGTCTTCCATGGCTTTGAACACGGCGCATTAACAGAAGTGCACACAAGCTTAGAACAATGACTTTCTTTCCTGCATCTTGAGATAATCATCTCTTAAAGATTGTTTTGTAGAACACCTGAAACAGCAGCAGGAATTTGTAGGAAAAGAATAAGAAACATGAGACAGACATTTTCAGTCTCACATAGAGACTTCAAAGCAGCTCACGTAAGGAGAAAAAAACTGCTACGCATGTTGAACAGGTTACTTTTTGCACACTAGGCAAAGTCTGAACATATTTTGAGCACGAGCAACTCAAAGAATGCAGAAGATCTAATTTGCATGCCCTTTGTTGGAAGTGGTCCACACTCACAGTTCTATGAAATCCCCAAACACCTATGTTGAGTCTTCCCCCTATAATTTAAATTCGGTTGCAGAATGAAATATTTACAAGCGTATAATAAAGGCTTTATAGTTTAAAGTGATGAAGATGGTGAATGTTGTGCAAGTACCGTGGCTCTTTTCCTTGGTGTTGTGGGTATGCCTAAATAACATAAAAGTGACCCATGACAGAATATTACATCTCCCAGGTTTGGAAAGTGATTTTGAGTCAGTGCCTTTAAGAGATCTGCACCTTCTTCTGTTTTTATTTCTGTGCTCTCGTGTACTACTTAATGAAGTAGGTGAGCTGTCGTAAGATATGCTTTATTTATGCCACATTTGTGGAATTATTTTGTTGCATCAGTTAAAAAATTAAGGACAAAATATAACAAATAGCTGAAAAGAAAATGATAGGAGTATATTGTTCTTTGTATAAGAACTGGTTACCAGTATTCTAGAGTTGATGCTTTGTGGTGTGTAATGGTGCCTTTATAAAATGTGGCAGTGAAATTTGGTTACCTACTGTTGACCTGTCATTGATAGTTGAGAAAAATCACAGCATTTGTATGTGCCAGTTTGCACATAAAGCAGGTTAACCCTGTGTTTACAATTTCTTCAAACTCTTCTAAGTATGTACCTTCAGCTGCTCCCTTGTATTTTCCCTCAAGGGGGCCGCCACAGTAGATTGATCTGCATTGGTATTTGGACAGAGGTTTTTACACCGAATCCCCCACCCCCACCCCCCGATGAAAACCCTCCATAGTCAGGCTTGCATCCTCAAAATCTTCTGACTATTGTTCGTAAAAGTATTAAATTACAAGATGACATAGGCCTGCTGCGCATACTGATGAAGTAAAACCACTGTTGACATAAAAATGCGTGGAAAAGTCTAATTTAGAGGTTTTCAGTTGAGTGAAGGCATGGTTTCATTAGCACAGACTGATAAGTGAGTGGTGAAAATGGTTCCCAGCACAGGAAGCGTCCTTATATGGTGTGTGAGAAGGAGGAAGTTGGTGTGAGAGGCCACCTACGGCCAGAGACAGACAGGATGACCCGATTAACACGAAAAAACAGGAGCAACAGCAAAGATGCAGGAAAACGGCACGCATCTTGTACCTCCTTCAGAGGTGAACACATTTTCAGTATCCGGCTGAATTCTCCATCATCTCGTGACGATGAAATTATTTAGTCCAGACATGTTGAACTCAAGTTGAGAAAATGTCTCATCATAACTGGCCCACTGGTATATAGAATGCACAACGCTGATACCACCAAGTCCCAGAATGCACTGCAACAGTGAGCACGGGGCCTGACTTTCCCCTCGTTCTGTTGCGTTCATCAGAGGTCAGAAGCCAACTACACCCATCACTTTTAATTACGTTTAAACAAGCCAAACGAAAAGTAGACTCTGAAAACAGGGGCTTTCAATACCAGTGAGAGGTAGAGTATCTACCTCTCATTAGTCATTAGTCTGCATTAGTGTTAAACCAGTTTGTCTTGTTTTTGGAGCTGGGTTTGCTGTAATTAAAGAATACAACATAAGACAGCACTATAACAGCAAGCGTGTGGACAGAAAGCACAAGACAAAGGAGTTTAAGAGGACTCTAGAATCACTGAGGACTATGTTCACAAAAGCAGATCTCAGAGTGAGAGAGCTGTGTGTATTGAAGCTAGTCTTGGTGAGCGAAAAAGTAGCTAAGTCAGCCTGGCCTTTTACTGAAAGAGAGTTTGTAAAGTGTACCCTGTGGTCTGTGGTTGTTTCAGTATTATTACCGTCTTTGTGAAAACATGCTTTGACGCTTTGCAGTGCAGCTTCTCGTCTTTAAACAGCCAAAATATCTCCCCACACCGAACTCCTCTGACCTGTTTCTTTTTTCAACAATGTCCTCATCTTTTGAGCCTCTGGATGTGTCCATACGCGTCTCCTTTAGTAATGCTGTCCCTTGGGTTTTCCGTCGTTACTTTCTCTCTTGTCTTGCTCTCTCCTGAAATGTGGTGCGCACGGCTGCAGAAGCACAAACGTTAACACGTGTCCTGTTACTGGCTGCTAGCTTGCGCTCCACCCCAAAAAACATGGCTGACTTTAACAAAGCTGAAACAGGCTCTCCTCAGCCTTATACTAGTTGAGTGGTGTGTTTATTTAAAAAAAAAAAAAAAAAAAAAAGTTTTTGGGGGGGAGTTGAAACATTTCATATCATGCTTTCAGTATGATAAACCGTTAATACTGCTGCTAACAGTAAACTCTGAAGATGGTGCTTCTTGCGTGTTACAACAGATTCCTCTACAGTTAACCTTTATTTAATCACAATCACCCTCATTCTGCTCAGCTTCATAATCAACGCAAAATCAAACTTTATGTATGCTTGTCCCCAGATCCACTCCATCCACCAGCGGAGAAAGGTGGTGGGCCGCAGCAAGAACTTTGACCAGCTTGTGGCAGAACTGAAGACCAAGGTTCGGGAGAAAGGGGCCCAGGCCCCAGAGGGAGGCTCCGCCACTGGACGATCCCCCAGCCCAGAGGCCCCGAGGGAGCAGGCTGGAGTTCCACACTGCAGGAGACTCCCGACCAACCTCTCTGCTTTCAGGTTGTGAACATGACTAAAGCTAAGAGTGCATATAGCAGTGTGGCTGTTGGGGCCTTTCTAGAGACTGTAAATTTTCATCTTAACACGCAAGAGATTAGATGTTTCCAACAGCCCACTCTGACACAGCAATAGCAGTTTCTTTTCAATTGCATAGTTGATTGGACATCATTTGGCTTGCAGTAGTAATGCGTGGTCAGCAACATGCTAACAATACTTGTATTACTGCCATACAGCAGACACACTCAGCCCACACTCAACTGGTGGATCTCCTGGTTAAACTGTGTTTCAGGAGAAATATTTAAGGAGTTACGTAATAAAATCACCAAGCAGGGAAACGTTTACTTTCAGTTCTCTTTAGAAGTCTCACTCATATTCTCCTGCACTCTGTGCCTCAATAGAGACACGAGGCATCAAACTTTACATTTGAAGGGCTTGATGGCCGTTACCGTTTAGTGCCCAAAATAAACTGGACACTGTACTTTATGCAGCAAAAACAGAAGGGTAAGGTCAAGCTGTAGGTCCAAATGGAATCAGGCCTCACCTGTGTGGGTCTGAACGCCGTCACGTTAAAGTTGAAGTTTATGGTACTACATGAATAATCTGGCGATTTACAATATGCTCATTCCAGAAACCCTTATAGCTACTCAGCCCTCATGGTTGTATACCTAGTCTGACTTTGAAACTGAGCCTACCAAGCCGTAAGGGGTTTTGAGTGCGTGGAGTATAAATCAAATAGTAACACAGGGAAATGGGTATTGATGATTGCTCCTGGATGGTAATATAAACTAAATAGCTGCCTTTGTTTTGCAGTTGGTCTACAGCTGCGTCAGAGTGTGCCCCAGAGGAAGAGAAGCAGCGACCGGATGAGGGTAGTCTCCGAGCCCCTTCACCTCTGGTTCATGGACGAATCTCTAGTGATGAAAGTGAGGCAGAAGGAAATGAGGAGCCAGCTGAGTTCCCATCTTCTGCAGCACATCCCAGACCGTTAGCGGTGAGTTCTTACTGGCTTTAGACATGGGAAGGGAGGATTCCTGCCAAAACAGTTTTTTACTTGTAACAATAAACTTTTTTCCATCACATTTAGGCTGAGGACTTTACGCGCTACTGTGTGTTGATAATTTTTATATCCCTGAAATCCGGAGATATGATGGAGTCATCAGTGCTGCCGCAACTTCTTCATACCATTGCAATAGTGGAAAAGTGTTTGACACAGGATTTTGAATTTTACCACAGGGGTTAAGCTCCTTGTAGGCTTGGGTGTAAAAGCCCAGCGGGCTTTACCTTACAGGGATTGAACTCCATGAGATTTGGATCTGGAACTTATAGGATTTTCAGCCATTTTGAAAGTATGGATTTGCCACTGTGAGAGGTTTTCTTGTATTTATTGATTGATTGATTGATTGATCAGTTAACATTTTAGCCATATTTCTGTGACTATTTGTCCATTCTGCGGCAAACAAAAACCAAACTGATTGTGGGATCAACTTTGCTGCTGTGTACATTGGTTCTTAATCATCCAATTTGTATAAGGGAAAAAAAACCTGACTGACCGTGGCATTTAACCTCACACCACATCAGATGGGGTTAGGTCAAGTCAGTCAGTTTATGAAAAAATTGGGGTTTTTGAAGGATATACCTTTAGTGGTTGCATGGCGACCGTGGAGAGTTGATAAGCTCTCCTTGTGTAACAGAGAAGTCTTGTAAAGCAGACACAACAGACACTGAGGAACTTGAACTCACGTGAAACTCGTTTCTAACGCGCGCGCGCGTGCACACACACACACACACACACATATGCTCAGCTATTACAGCTTAACATTTTTTTTTAAATTAAAGCTTATTATTCATTTATTCTGTTGATTATTCTGTATGGTACAAAATATATGTATGTATACAGCAATAGGTGCCCAATATTTCGTATTAGGGAAGTAGGTGTAGTTTATTTTTTTAAATCCTTTGTTTGTGCTGTAGCTTAGTGAAGTGCTAACTCAGTTATGCATGTAAGTTCAAGTACAGAAATCTTCCTTTAAACCCTTTAAAGCAGAGTTATTTATTTCATCAGACTGCAGCATTTGACACTCAGTGGCTCAGCTGCAGCTGGTGATTGTAGTTCTTGTTTTGTTCTGGAGCTCTGCAGTGAGCTGTGAGACCCCTCTAACCAGAACCTGCAGCTGACAGAACAAGTCTTTTTCTCTTTAGGTGTGTTCTTTCGGGAGCCATGCATTGGGCCACGGCATCTACACGTTTGACAGGAGACTTCACCACCTGAGGTCTGCTCTTAGCAGCATGCTGGAGCACCACATCAGCGCCTATCTTTGGAAGTAAGAAATCTGAGCAGACGTGCCTGTTTGTCTTTCTTGGCTTTGTGCTGCTTTTGTGGTGTTAATCCTTAACATATTTTATCCGTATTCCTACTTCAATGGTGTACACTAGCAGACACTCACACAGTTGAAATGTCTGTGCCTAGTTATATATTCAGAATGGCCAGTGGTGAATGTCCAACTCTATTTGCACAGCCATTAAGTTGAAGACTGTCCGTATTTCCATCCCACAGTAGATGGATGATTGTTAGCGCCATTAGATACTGAATTGGTAACACTAGCAGATAAAGTTGACAGTAACTCACCGCTTAGTCATTAAAAGATGAGGCAGATGGTGTTCTCTGCTGCCCAGAATAGCAGTGGTAAAACTGTGTGGAGCTGGCAGGAAGATGGATACTGAATTCCTTTGGATATCTGCTGGTATTTACTGTATTTCCATACATAAGAGCTAAGCTTATTGGAGTAAGACAGAGATTTTGCTAGCAAGTAGATTCTGCCTTTTCTGAACTCTGCAGTTACCTGGCTACTGGTAAATCTGCAGGGCACAGTCAGCTGATAAGACATGCTCACATGCTCAAGGGCAAATGAAACGATTTGGCCAGAAATCACAAAAAGTCACTTTTCCAGTAGTATATATCTAAAATTAACATTTGATACATGATGTTTGACCATATTTATTAGAAAACGTGATAAAAACCAAAATTTATTGGAGAGTTCATGCTGTTTACGGAATTCGCCAAGCTCAGTGCTGCAGCTCGCCATGTAACGTCACAGCAGACAAACACGGTCACTCAGTCAGTCGTGCGGGCGCTGGTCACTGAAATGGCGAGCTTTCTTGCGGACCAGGATGAATTGAGTGAGCCTGAGGTGAGCCTGAACATTCAGGTACGAGGTTATATGGTTGAACCGCTGACGACATGCATTTTACCCGTGAGCCAAGCGCTAGCAGTTCCGAGTCGGATGCGGACTGCTAAGATCAGGATTACCATGTGTCTCAGCCGGCGAATGTTAATGCAGAGGCCGCTGATCCACCACCCCAAAACCTGGATTGTTAAGAGACATTCTTCAGTATATTTTTGTCTCAGAAATTGTAGCTTTCTTTAAAAAAAGAGCTATATTCCACCTCTCAAAAGCGTGTTTAAAGATCGAGAACACCAAGCGCTATTACAACCATTCACAGAGATGTCACCCTCTCGTCAACCAGCTTTATTCATTCCCCTCAGTTTTACAAAAGACCGACCTCAACGCACCATATATGAAAGTAATGACATCCACCCATGGTTTATACGCACGCTTTTTGTATTCCATACTAATAGTTGGTACCATTTCAGCTGCAAACATACATAACATGCACGCATTCAGACGTAACTGTAAGCAGATTGTCTCTGTATGGCTCCAGTGGAAACTGGAACATTGCCAGGCCCATTCCTGATGCATTTTTACAATCTACCGTGACACATAAGGCCCATGATGCTCAAGACAAGAACAAAGAAAATCAGTCGTGACACGCGTGTTTACACAGGAGTGAGTGACCAGGGCTGCTGCGCGCACTGAGCTGTTTGTCTGCTGTGACGTCACAGGTCATTAAGGGGACGGGGTCAGCCGAGTGGCAATTTGAAAGCAACGGTCACTTCTGGACAGTACAAAACCTCAGAATATTCATAATTTAAAAAAATATTTTGAACAAGTATGCAAACGTTTAGGAGAAAAATTGCACTGCTAATCCAATTATGTGTACAATCAAATCGTTTCATTTGACCTTTAAACAATACAGGACTTGCAGCTCCCTTTTTTAAGCTTAGGTTTTTAATTAAAACAAACAGTAATTAGGTTTGGTGAGGATTCGAGGAGTAGAGGTAGTGAAGGTAGATGGGTTTAAATGCATGGGATCAACAATCCAAATCTGTGGACAGAGCAGAAGAGAGTGCAGGCAGGGTGGCGTGGGTGGAGATGGGGCGCTTTGTGACTGAAGGATAGAAGCAAGAGTGAAAGGGAAGATTTATAAGGTGGTAGTAAGATCTGCTATGATGTATGGTTTGGAGACGGTGGCACTGGTGGCAGAATTGAAGATGTTGAGATTGTCACTGGGAGTGACCAGGATGGACAGGATTAGGAATGAGTACATCAGAGGGACAGCTCATGTTGAGAAGTTTGGACATGTTCAGAGGAGGGCTGGTGGACATATTGGATGAAGGATGTTGGATTTGGAGCTGCCAGGCAGGAGGAGGAGAAGAAAACCACAAGGAAAGTTGATGGATGTAGTGACGGAGGACATGCAGAGGGTTGGTGTGAGGGAAGAGGATGCAATGGAGGCAGATGATCTGCTGTGGCGACCCATAAAGGGAGCAGCCAGAAGAAGCAGCAGTATTCAGGTTTCTGGCATAATAGTTGTTAAGCCTGAAAACTGGAGCAGGCATAGAGTTGATGGAAGTTTAATTTTGCTCTCAGTTGATGTAGTGTTATTAATCCTATATAACATTAATTGTGAGGCACAAAATGAACAGAGCTGTGTTGGCCTGTGTCTGTGCACACACACTGGGTGACAGTAAAGAACAAGAGACTAGAGAGGTTAACTTCCCACCTTACATTAAATACTCTTACTGTAAGGTGGGAAGTAACCTCTCTAGTCTCTCGTGGAGGTGGAGAGCATGGATGTATCTCTCTGTCTGAGACAAGTTTAACAAAACTGTGATGCACAAAATGAAACTCTTTGACTGTTGCACACGGTGAACGTGAATCTAGCGTGCTAAATTCTTGTTAAATGTCGTCTTTTGGAAAATGTAAATTGGATAAGCAGAAGAAGGTGGATGGATGGTGAAATTTCTTTAAAATTGTTCAGAACAAGTAAAATTCATAACAGAAGATTACTTGGGTGTCCTTAAAGGTGCATGTATGGTTTAGTTTTCCTCTCACTGGGATGTTGATGATTTATCCCAAAGAGTTATGTAGTACCAAAGTAAACTAGGACCAAAATACAAATATAATGTAGTGGTAATAATATGGCAAAAGGCACAATGTTCTAGTGTAGTATGGTGAACAAAGCTCCACTTACTGTGGGTGACTGAAGAACTGTGTTGATGTTTTGTTGTGTGATTTCCTGTTATTATAAACAGTGGAAAATTATGAAATCTAAAGAAATACTCTGCTGTTTCGGATATAACAAAAATAGAAATTTGAAGGGAAGGGAAAAGTGTGGGAGGAAAAGGTGTGCAAACAGGGATGATGCTGGAGTTCCAAGAAAAGTCACCTGAGGAACTTTGGAAGAGGTTTACAGGGAGCCACGGCTAAGGCTGTGCATGAAGAGCCACCATACACAGACATCTTTAGCAAAAGGACTACAACTGCTGGATTCCTATTATCAAGTCACTCCTGAGCCAGAGACAATATCAGAGCCCGTGGGAAAATGCTTAAATTACAGACACAAAAGACAAAAAAGTATTTATTTATTAATTTATGCGCACGCGCAAGAGTGTCTAATGTGTAGCATAGGTGTCTTACTGGGGCTAAGGACAAAGAACTGCTCAGTGGTCCGGAGTCCCCTTTTTAAGCTTAAAGTAAGTTTTGCATTTCATTTGAAAATTAAGGTCCTGGAGTCTGAAGAAAGCGATGACAGGCACAGAATCCAGGGTGTTTGAAGTACGGTGTGAAGTTTCTGCAGTCTGTGAGGATTGGAAGTGTCATGCCATCTGCTGTTATTGGTGGTGGTTCAGCCACTGTGTTCTGTCACATCCAGAGTCAGCACAGTCTACCAGAAGAGTTTAGAGCATCGTATTTCCATCTGTTGACAAGCTTTATGGAGATGCTTATCTGCTATAAAAGCAACCTGGGCTTCAGTAACACCTCAGCAGTGCCACAAGCAGATTGCTGATGCCACACTGCATTGATGCAGTAATTCCTAGTACCAAATATTGAGTGTATAGATTAACATAATTTTCAGAAGTAGACATTTATGGAATTTGAATCATTTTTTTCCAATCTTAGAAAATATTCTAATATTTGGATATGCTTGATTTCAGATTTTCTGGGGCTTCATCAAAATGAAAACAAAAAAGGCTTGAAATATTTAACTTTATATTTGATGGATATAGAATATATAAGAGCTTACTTTTAAAAATAAAATTATGAAAAAAAGAACTTTTTATATTCAGTTTTTTATTTTTAGATGTGCTAGTACAGTTAGCAGAGGGTTACACCGATGGAAGTCTGAGAACATGAACACAAGAACAAGATGAAAGCTAAAATAAGAACAGATTTTATGCAGCCTGCCCACAACAGCAACAGTGAAGACATGCAGACAAACTGTTAAAGTATTAAAGAAATACCAAATATTACTTGCCGCAGTATACAGCAGGGCTGCTATGTTACTGGAGCGCCTTTCAAACATGCATTCCTTTCCATTAACCCGACTGTATCTGAGCGTGTGAGTTTGAATGAATTTCTTGGTTGCTTTTCTAGACTTCATGGCCGTAGTCTTAAGACAATTTAAATCTTGTATCCTGAGGCCATATTATTATCCACATTTAAAAAGAAATAAATATTGGATTTCAGATGTTTTAAAAGAGTTTACATTAAGAGATTCACCAGTGAGAACTGTACAGGCCAGACTGACAGCTGCTTTCCCCCCTGTAATTGAGGTATGAGATATTGATTAATGTATTATTATTTTTTCGCCATTTAGGAAAATACCTCAAGCCACAGACCATCAATCTCCTCCTCCTTCAACCAAGGCCGTCACATCCTCATCTCCCGCCTCCCTGGCCTCCTCTTCATTACATTCTAAGGTTCGCACAGGAAGTCATATCAGCTCCTCCCTCAAAACTGCGTCCTCCTCATCCTCTTCCAGTCGTGGTCCCGGGAGACCCCCAACATCGTCACAGTCGGAGAACTCCGGGGGCAATAGCAGCAGCAGCAGCGGCGGCAGCATCATTGTTGGTGGTCATGTCATGCCTCCGGGTAAGCCTGTAGCGGTGCGGCACGTAGGTCCTGCACGACCCAAAAATCCAGTCGGGCGTCCCAGCAAGCAGGTGCTGAAGCTGCGAGAGGAGGCCGCTGCAGCTGCCGCCCTCCGCAAGCGCAAAGCCCCATCCCAGGAAGGAGAGCACTCAGGCCCCGACAGGAACTGCATCATTCTCCAGGACCGGGGCCGCCCACCCTCCTCTACCACCTCCTCATCTTTATCTTCCAAAGCCCCCACTCACTCTCCTCTCCCACACGGACAGACCAATGGCACGCTTTCGCCCAGCGGCAAACCCCGTCCTCAACCTTCCCCCTCAGAGGCCCACTCACCGGCCACCAAGGCTGTTTGGACTTACAGACGAACACATCCTTCTCTGGGCCATTCTTCACCCCCAGACCCCTCTTCCACCACCAACTCCCACAGCCGAGCCAGCGTGGGGGACTCAGGACTGCACGGGCAGGGCAGCGGGAGGGGCTTTGAGCTCCAGGGACTGGTGAAGAAGCGCAAGGGGGGTGGCATGGAGGACCACTCACCCTCCTCCAAACCCTCAGCACACCGTTTGCCCCCCTCCTCCACCTCTTCTTCCAGCTCTGCCACTTCCTCCTCTCCACGGTCTAACTTCTACCCCTGGAAGGACAGTAAAAGTGGGGGGCTGTCTGGGGGCGTGGAGAAGAAAATGGGCACACAGAAGGTAGGTTTGAAAGAGGGAAAATCCAGGGTGCTGATGAGGACTGATGTATAGGTTTCTTTTGAGGCTAAGACATAGGGCTGAGTGATATGATTTATTTCTGAGGACGAAATGAAACATCTATTTCATATTCTTTATCATTTATTTTGGATTGTCACAAAATACGGCGTTGACTGCGAATGTTCCTGGCCACTAATTTACTAGGTGGTTTAACATACTAAGACGGTGTGTATTTAAGAGGTATTTGAAACCATTTATCACATTGTTTGTTAGTCAGATTGTGTTTTAAATGTGCGGCACATTGTGCTGTGTGTAACACTGCAGACCGACAATATCAGATTAGTTTTCAGAATGTGGCAGTATTGCTTCTTTTCCATTGCAGTCTGGTGTCTACGCAGCTGTGCAGACTGTGTGCCTATTGCTTAGGTTGCGTAATTGCATCTATTTGCTCTTGATGCGGCCGAAACACGGGAGAAAAAATATTCCGTTTTTGGCGACGGTGTACTACAGAACACTGAAAGGTGACGTTTGATCCAGCAGGTAGTTGCTGTTGTACGCTAATGAAGGCAGAATAATCCATTTAACCAGCTTCTGGTGCCAACTAGCAAGAGCAACTTGTAGCGCACATCCCTGCTGTTTATGACAATATTTTTTCAGCATTTGGAAACGTGAATACCAACATGGCTTAATGTTTTCCTGTAGTATAAATTTGATAAGTTCTATATTTACAGTTGGTATTTTTGCACCTATATTTATGTTGGGTCTGTATTCATTTGCTTTTGTGTTTTTATAGTTTGTGTTTTATAGTTTATACATACACTGCTCCAAAAAGTTAAAGGAACACTTTTTAATCAGAGTGAAGCATCAACTCAGTTAAACTTGTGGAATATCGATGTGGTCAGTAAGTATCAGAGGGGTTGTTAATCAGTTTCAGCTGCTTTGGTGTTAATGCAATCAACAACCGGTGCACTAGAGGGGCAACAATGAGACCACCCCAAAACAGGAATGGTTCTATAGGTGGAGACCGCTGACATTTTCCTTGCTCATCTTTTCTGACTGTTTTTTCACTAGTTTTGAATTCGGCTAGGGTCAGTGTCACTGCTGTTAGCATGAGGCCAAACTCCTCCAGAATGGCACATCAAGGTTTGCTGTGTCTCCCAGCTACTCTAGGAGAGCTGGACAGGGCTGTAGATGTTTTAACCCATCACCAGGACCAGGATCTGTGTGTGTGCGTGCGCAAGTAGGAACAGGATGAGCAGCTCCTTCGTATGCACGACAACGCCCGGCCTGATGCGGCGAGAGTTCAGGCAGTTCCCGGAGGATGAAGGAATTGATACCATTGACTGGCCCCCACACTCGCCTGACCTAAATCCAACAGAAAACCTCTGAGACATTATGTTTACTATTGAGATCTGATTTGTTTTCGAAGTCTTCCTTTAACTTTTTTGAGCAGTATATTTTAAATGTTTACATTCTTAATGAAACATTTGCACAGAAGTTCTAAATCAGGAGTGTGAAACATATGACCCGTGGGCCAAAACCGGCCCGCCACAGGGTCCAGTCCAGCCCACTGGATGGCTCTGGAAAATGTGGAGATTTCAAATAAGAGAGGCATAAATTTGTACCTTCAGCTGTATTTTCATCAGTTTTACAGACTTCTCGCTGTCAAATGCATAACCCATGGCCTGTCATACACCAAAGTAAGATGTCAAGAAAGATCATGAGTTTTTACCTTATTTAGTATTCAAATTGATAATAGAGAGAAATCATTTTTCCTCAA
Organism: Etroplus canarensis; assembly: GCA_015106775.1. Classification (NCBI taxonomy): domain Eukaryota; kingdom Metazoa; phylum Chordata; class Actinopteri; order Cichliformes; family Cichlidae; genus Etroplus; species Etroplus canarensis. The sequence goes on from VUQH01078260.1 coordinate 24,176, forward strand.
TTTAAAATGGGTTTTTCTGGCAGTGACACAGTAAAGAAACAGGACATTCTCTGAATTCACATTACAAATTACAAATATTGAGTCATTTATTTCTTACAGTGTAAGAATGAGCAGTTTCTTTGCTTTAGCACAGCGTGCCTTTATAATGCAGGAGATGTACTCTTAAAATGGACTGTTTCTTTCTGTGAGTTTTAATGTGTAGTTAAATGTCTTTACATCAAAAATAAGAAGGAATTTAGAAGTGGGTGTTTTTTTTTTTTTTTTTTTATGGGCAAGTTATCACTTTACTGATCTGGCCTGCTTAACATGCATTTGGGTTGTTTGTGGCCCACGATATAAAATGAGTTTGACACTCCTGTTCTAAATAAAAGGAGAAAAATAATCAAATATGAATGAGTCATTCATTTGAGTGTGTAATTTAAAATATAAAAAAGTGGTCCTTTTCATTTGGTCATTATATAAACTCATTCATGTTCATTGAATTCAGAAAATTAACTGTATCATGATGTATATCATTATTCTGATGACTTGTGTTGTTTTGATCATATCGCCCAGCCCTACTGATGTGTAATGATGTCCTGGTTTCCAGCGGGGTAAATGCCACCCTGTCCAAACCTTTTCTTGATGCAGCTGATGAAACAGCCTCTGTAAAGCGTTTAGAACACTGCTGGCCAAACGAAAAACAACAGTAAACTTTTCTAACATCACTTCATGATGTTTTCATTCGTAATCACGTTTGACCATAGAACGCTAACATTAATACAGGAACGTGTTCGAAGGGTAAGAACCGACCAGCTCAGTGTCTTACATGCACATTCTAGACAAATCAACTGATTGTGAATTCATTCGGCTGAAGTTAACATTTCGTATATTAGACATTGCCTTGCTGGCACTTGTGGTGTTAGACTAAAACTCATAACTATACACATTTGCTTAGATGGAAGATACATTGTCGTATATCATGCCAAAAGCTCTCTTTAAAATGGGTCACTTCTCAGAATCAGTTGGTGGTTTGCATTAATCAGTAGCATAGTCTGGGGCCAGACTAACACAAGTCTACTGCAAAACATTAAAAATGGATGAACTTCAGATCTGGAAAGTTTCTCTACTTGCCCCTAGGCCATTCCTTTAGCTGAGAACTGTTTCCATGACAACAATCAATGACACCTAATAGTGGTGATGGACAAAGGCTGCGGTAACCCCATCTTGAGATGTACGTCATCTTGTGAGGCTCAGTTGCTCGTTGTAGTTAACGGACGTTAGCCACTTGAAGCTGAAGCCGAGTCTCCGCAGCACGTGGTGAGTCTTAAATCGGCCACATAAGAAGGAAGGATCCAGTCCAGCCTTCCAGTTCAGCTGTGTTCTCCTGATTCTTACTTCTGAGAGGCTGTTTCTCACTGTGTTTTATTCTGCTCTGTGTTGTACAGCTTTGACGTGAATGTGCAGACCAGCTGTCAGTGAAAATAATAATTTCACATATTTTCTTTTGTCCCACAGCCAAAACTGCACCATTGAGTGTGCCTGCCTTACAAGCCACTATGAGGGAGCCAGCTCTGCTCAGTCCAGGACTGAGCCAACAGGACTGTGTGTGTGTGTGCGTGCGTGCGTGCGTTTGGCTGGCTGCCTACCTGCCCGCCTGCCTTTTGTCTGTCGAGCATATGCTCAGGTATGTGTGCGTCAGGTTGTGTTTGTATGTGTGGAGTCAGTGCAGTATGGATCTGTGGGTATGAATCACAACTGGGTGTGTGGGTCTGGATGAATGTCTGAGGGAGGAGTGGGTGTAGGGGGCTGGGAGGAGATTCACAGAGAATGGATTTAGAAATACCTCAAGACCATACGGTTATGCTGCTAAATTAAATATGTTGGTTTATAAAAATGGATTAAAAAATGTCCTTTTCACCAAGTTTCTGTGACTTCCTTCAGCTCTTTGGAAAATGCCTCCCACTGCACTGCCATAGAGCAGTTTTCTATCAGCTGGTGCCTGTTTTGACTAATGGTTTTTAAAATTGCATCCGAACTCTTTTTTCCAGCTATAAACTAGGTATCATGACCCTGATGACAGCGTATCAATGCTGGTGTTGATATTAATGTCTAATCTAGACGTGGACGTGGCATCTAGGCCTAAAAAGCTGATTTAGTGCCCTAAGCTTTGGATTCCTTAAATGGCCAACAGGGGTCAATGACTGATATGCAAACTAAGGCAAGTTGTACAGCGCTCTGGCCTTTCAGCTCCCTGTATTTGTCGGATGAGTTTTATGCTTTCAGTTGAACGTGACATTAATTTTAAAACTTTAGTCCTCAGTTACGCTTTTCTGGTCTACGTTGTGGTAGACAGCTCGTTAACAGTAAGCACAAGTCAGGCCTAAGTTGTCACCCTCATGAACCGCTTTATGTGCCACAAGTTTCAGCTGGTCGGGCACCTCCAGCTTTTTGTAACTTGCTATTGCTGCGGAGTTGAAGACGAGTGTGTGATTGTGGCAGTCTGTACCAACCAAATGTGGATGCAGCAACAGCTTGAAAAGATGAGACGTTCTGGAAAAGTCTTTGAAGTTTAAATAGGAACTGAAACAGTCGCTGATGTTTTATTAAGGAGCGTCAGTAACCAGTGGGGTGAAGTCCTGGTCATTACGTCCTTCCTTTACATGCAGTCTGTGGTTAATATTGACATTTCTGGTAAATGTATTAAATGAGTAATTCATGGTTTGACATTGGCTTAACAGCTGTCAGCTGTTTCATCTTAAAAATAATGTTAAAGGATTAACGAGAAGTGGGGTTCCCCCCTCCCCCAAGTGAGAGTCTGAAAGCTTTTAAATATCTGTTGGTTGAGACTTCCTGACACTAGAAAGTGTTAAGTTTTGGCCCAGTTGTTCAGACTTGAGTTTTGATGGCCATAAAAACATTAAATGTCTTGGAAGCATGTCCCATTACAGTACTGCATTCGTTTGTTCTAGCTGTCCATTCAACCTTTCTGAGGCACAAGGTGGGAGCATAATTTTAAATAAGATTTCCTAAAAAAAAAATGTAACCTGATATCTTAGTTTAAAAAAGCCTACTTTGGCTTCAAAGGGTTAATAGTGGAACTGATACAATATTCTAGAATGCTAAGACTTTGTGTATGCGGCATGACTTGATTATGAGCTCATTTAGCTGAAGGATAAAAGAGCTAATGCCATGGTGAGGGGTCCGTGGTCCCTCCGTCTGTCCCTCCGTAATTCACCAGAACTCCTACTCCTCCCAGAGTATTGGTCAGGTTTTAGTGAAACTCGCACACAATGATCACCCAAACCGTGCTCAAGGTTACGTTTGTCACAGGAAGTTTCCCGTTTTCACAAGAGTCACTACCCTAAAGAGTGCTTGTGTGCCCCTCTGCCATCCTATATCTAAATTCCATTATTAGGATTAGTTACGGCATGTCTTACGTTAGGGCTGTTGTCCTGGATGTGACTCTGCGAGGCACGTTAATTCCTCTGGATCTAAATTCTCAGTTGGTGCATTATAGAAACGACTAACGCGTAGAAAACGTCTCCCTTTCTTTCTGTACTTCACGTATTAAACTCTTGTTGGCGTGTGCCACATCAGAAGCTGAAAAAGGTTTGCGCCCCACACCTCAGTACTCACCAACTCAGCCGCTAACAATAATTTTCCTTAAATAAAAGTGAGTATTATTAGTGTAATAGCCTCAGCACGTTTGCTAGCATCTTATCTGTTCGCCTTAGTTTCATATCATGTTTTTCACCTCATTGTCTGCGTTCCACTGGTATAAAGCCAGTTTCCTTTTTGCAAAAGGTGTCAATTTGCGATGTAGGGGGGAAAAAAAAAGATGATTTTTTTTTTCAAATCAAATACATCATGTAGATGATCACTGGTTAATGAATCGCTCAGGGGCGTTTCTAAGATGTTTTTGGTTGTCGTGGGGGGCTCGTGGGAAGTCATCAAAATTACCAGAATCGGAACAAACCGAAACACTTTATGCGTATTTTAGTGTGCGCAGGCCTCCTGTCTCTACACCCAACGTTAGGCTCTGTAATAACACACGCCGCACGCTGGACTCTGCACATGGGGTTCTCTACATATTTTATTATACTTTATTGATCCCCAGGGGGCGAAATTACAATTGCTGACACTTCTACACATGAAGTGAGGGAGATCGGCATACAAGGTTGCCATTTCAGGCGCCGGGGAGCAATGTGGGGGTTTGGTGCCTTGCTCAAGGGCACCTCGGCAATGCTCAGGGGGGCGATGTCCTCTACGCGTGCGGGTCCAGGGCAGGGTCTTGGGCCGGCTCCCTCTGCAGCTCTCTGGCTACTAAATCCGTCCTCTGACGCACTGAGCCATTGTCGCCCCCTATCTTCTTATCTGTATTTTTCTGTCTTTTGTATTTATAATTTGCCCCTGGGACTATTAAAGTATTCTGATCTTAATGGCACCTGCAACAAAGCGGAACAAGTAATGGCAGAGGTCTTGGAACTGATTAAATATGTACAACAGCAGAAATATTTAATTTTACTGACTGCTTGAAGTTTGTAAAATAAAGGAGAGTAAAGGGTAGTGGACCAAACCATTCTTTCAGAACTTAAGGTGTTTCCCATCAATAATTAAACCAATAGCTTTCACCCCGTCTAGTAGTATTTAACACATCTATCTGGCATCAAAAGGTCCGTGGATGATTCCAGGTGGGGACAAAAGCCCCTCTCACCATAGAGGGTTGCATCAAGAAGGGCATCCTGTGTAAAACCTCTGCCAAATTACCAGGGCGGATTATTCTGCTGTGGAGAATGCGACGGAGCAGCCGAAAGGTACATTTCTAACAGTGGTTTACACATCTAGCTTGCATCAAAAGGTCCCTGGTGCGATTCCAGACAGGGACAAAGGGGGGGGGGTTGGGCAGTGGACACACCCACTCCCACACCTGGAGTTTGAAGATTGCCATCATGACATGACTTGTCATCTTTTGGATACTCCCTCTGCCTCCCCGCAAAGTTGAATTCAAAGACATGGCGCCCTCCTGTGCTCTGACCCACACTCCTCACCCACTCTGGAGGATGGAGGTGTGTCTGGGAGTGGGTGTGTGGGATCCGCTGGGTGTGCGGGACGGCGGGAACAGAGCGCGCAGGCTTCTTTAACACGGACACCTCAGACAGGAGGGAAGTGCGGCCCGGCTTCGTTTGCTTCGTCAATGCGAAACACACACGACACAGTAACCGGAAGTGGATGGCTTTACCAAAATAAAATGCATAAAAAGAATCCCGGCAGTTAGTGGACTGCAGCGTTCGCAGCTTGGTTAAGAGAAGCTGTCACGAAACAATAAAGTGCCCTCTCGGAGCTCACGGAGGCGCCAGGCGAACGTTCTCCTCTTGTCTCGGACAAAGCGCCTAAACGTGCCGGAAGTAGTATTTTGTGTACTTGTGTGTAAACGCCAGCTTGACCGTCCCGACGCCGTGCGGCGGCTCTTCCTCTTAAGCACAGGAGCATGGAGCGCGCTCGGCTTCCCGGCAGCACATTCGGCCCTGCTCTCCCTGTCGGCGCGCCTTCAACTCCCGCCGGACTCGGCGGCAGGTAGCCAGGGAGGGCTGCTCGACGGCATGCGGTCAGACGTGGAGTACAGCCCGGTGGGAGAGGGGCTGGGGATGCGGGACTTCTGGCTGTACGTGTGGCTGCGGAGGGCGGCGGTGATAGCGGCTCATGTCACCGGCGTAGGCCTGAGCCTCGTCGTGTCCCTGCTGTCCAGACCCGGAACCAGTGAGTGTTTGACGCTTCCAGTGTGTGCTACATGTTAGCCTCCTCTACTGATCAGCCGGACGCACGTACCAGCTGTACAGTCCACACCAACATGTTCAGCTTGTGATGATAAAAATGGAGGAAAAACAAACCGAAACAATCCTTAAATTAACATCAAGGTTCTATTCTAGGACCCATCTTGTTTTCTTTGTTTATAAATAACCTTGATAAGGTAAAACTCCACCTTTATGCTGATGACACTACAGTTTATACACCAGCTCCCTCTGTAACAGGGGCAGCTGAAGAGCTCCAGTCTGCTTTCCACTCATTAGAAGTTACTCTGCAGAGCTTACATCTGGTTTTAAATGTCCAGAAAACCAAATGTATGATTTTCTCCAAAATCATAAATTCATGTGGTGATTGTTGCATCTTTACATCTGATGGGAAACCCTTTAAAAAGGTGACCTCGTGTAAATATTTGGGTATTGGCTTGATGACAAGCTTTCATTTAGATAAATAGATAGACTTTATTGATCCCAAGCTACAATGAAAAACTAGCCTAGATATATTAAAACAATATAGAATTAATAAATAAAATATATAATAGTCAGATAAAACGTATAATAATCAGTTAAGATGTGTAGCAGTCTGATAAAATGTATAATACTGAGCGCTGATTGTAAAAACAAAAATAAACTATAAGGTGCAGTGAACAGATGTGTGTAAAAACCATATTCCAAACCTGGGGAAAAAACTTACAGTGAGGTGTGGTTTTTATTTCAGAAATAAGTCCAGTTTTACCTTAAGGACTAAGAAAAAAACTCATAGAAGCTACATTTCTCTCTGATTGATTATGGTGATGTTCTGTACATGCATGCAACCTCATCTCTTCTGCGTAGGCTTGACTCAGTACACCATGCATCTTTACGTTTCATTACAAATTCAAAGTCTTTGACTCATCACTGCATCCTTTATGAATTGGTCGGCTGGACTTCATTAACTGCTCGAAGACACTGCTATATTTTATTTATAAAGCAATACTTGGTAAACTTCCAGCGTACCTTTGTTCCCTTCTCTGTCACTATTTTAAGGGTAGTCAGCTACGTTCTTCTGCGTGGCTGCTCCCTGATGTGCCCCGGACCTTGACAGAGTTTGGAAAAAAGGCTTCTTCATATTATGCTGCGTGGTCATGGAATAATCTCCAGAAACATATCAAGTTAGAAACAGCTGTTCCTCTGGAAAATTTTAAGAATATTAGACAGAATGTACTGGAGGAGACGTGAAGTTGCTTTTCTTGAAATATTGTTCCTCCTTTTAGTATTTTATGGCTAGTTTCAACTTATGGTGTCTGTTTTGTATTCGTGCTGCTGTTGTCTTGGCCAGGGCACCCTTGTGAACTAGATTTTTAACCTCAGTGGGACTCCCCTGGTAAAATAAAATTGACATAAAAAAATTTAAAAAATGTAACTGCTTCAGCTCCTGTAGTAGTTTTCACTTCAGCTTATAATTGGTAAATCAGTTATTGGCTCTGTTAAAAGAAACTTACACAAACAGCATCAAGCTTTAAAAACCAGAAGCCATTAAGTGACACTTTTGCTTAAAATGATGATTGATCAAACATTACGTCTTTTGTTGTTTTTTTTAAATATAAAAATGATGTCATTTCTAAATTCTGATCTTAGGGTTTTATTGTGTGTTTTAAACTCTGTCCTGATTATTGTGCAAGCAGATAATCTGCTGCTATTCTCTGCTGAGCCGCAGCCCTACTGGTTCTCTCATTAATGAACTGATCTCTGGGGTTTGTGTTTTTCAGGCCTGTTCTCTTGGCATCCAGTGTGCATGTCTGTTGCTGTAAGTTTACAGTCCACCTTTCGCTACACACACACACACACACACACACACACACACATACACACTGGGTTGATGCATACCCCGGCTCTTATCTGTGGCGGGCAGCCTGGCTTTGTCAGCAGAGGAAGCGCCCAGTCCCAACCATACATCACACACTGAGCCATCGCACAGGTGTGACCTCTCCTTATAAAGAGGAGAGATAAAACACAGCTAACTTTGAAAGGCATGTCAATGGGACAGCTGTTTAATTGGTACAAAGTTATTCTGGAGCTTCAGGTAAGTGAAGAGTAGATGGAGTGTTTTATTCTAGGTGCAACGTTTTGATGTAGCTCGGACCGTCGTTTAGCCTCGTCTCCTCTGCCTGCTCTAATCCATTTGACAATTCTGTTCACTCCAGGCATGTTTAAGCACAACTAAGATTAGCCCCTTCATTCATCGCAGCAGTAAATCCCGCTGCTACACTTTCAGACTTGTCTCACACGTCAGTATCATCACCCCACCAGGGCACAACCTTGCCTTCTTTGCGTATACACAGGAGCTGAAATCTTGGTTTATGGCAGGAATTCTCACCAAAAGTCCAGGTCCTGTCAGGATGTCTCAGCACCAAAAAAACCCCCGTGTTCACAACCAGGAGAGGTGGGAATCAGCAGAGACGCCAGCAATGCGATATCACAATACGATTTTTAACATAAGCAGATTATTGCAGTGACATGTTGCGATATATTGTGATTTGTCTTTTTTCAACTGTAAATTATGGCTCCACAGGTAAAATTTGTTGCTGTTTTATCTAAAAAGATAAAGTGTTCAGACTGTTCTTTTCACTTCAGTCATTTTTATCGCCACTTCAGCTACTGAAGAATTTATCGTAGACTGAAAAAGCCACTCATTTTGTTATTCTAGTACTAAAAAGTTAAATTTGCTCTTGCAATTAATATAATAAGATATTGATATTTGCCATCTTTGTATCGATACAATATTGCCACGCAGAATATCACAATGTAACGCTGTATCAATTTTTTTTTCACCCACCCCTGACTATCGGTACCACTGAATATGATGTACTATAACAGCGCCACCTTTTCTGTTTTGTTTTTTTTTTCTCTTGAACATTTTTATGGGCAGGATTTCTACACGCAGCCAAGGCGTGTAAAGTGGAGGGTTCAGTGGTCCCAGGATCTCACCTCTGCCTTTTGCAGACGATGTGGTTCTGTTGGCTTCGTGGAGCTATGACCTCCAGGTGGTTTGCAGCCAAGTGTGAAGCAGCTGAGATGAGAATTGGCACCTCCAAATGTGAGGCCATGATTCTCAGCCAGAAAAGGACCGAGTACCCACTACGGGTTGTGAATGGGTTGCTGCCCCAAATGGAGGAGGTTAAGAATCTCTTGTTCATGAATGAGTGGAGAGCAGAGTGGGAGACTGACAGATGGACTGAGGTGACATCTGGACGCTGTGCTGTCTGGCTGTGGCGAAGAGAGAGCTGAGTGTGAAAGCAAATCTGTTGATTGGTCAATCTACGTTCTTACCCTCACCTATGGCCACAAGATGTGGGTAGTGACTGAAGGAAATAAGTTCCCTCTGAAGGAGAGCTGGGCTCTTCATTAGAGCGAGGGTGAGAAGATCGGTCATTCGGTGGGGGGTGG
>VUQH01078269.1:3880-15987 GCA_015106775.1 Etroplus canarensis
ATGGAGATGATGCAGGTTCCAACACCTCTTGGGCATCCATCCTACTCTCAGCCAATACGCCATTATATGGGAGCTGCAAGTCAGAAACACGTTCAGTAAGTGCTGTGGTCGTCCAGAACACATCAAATACGTCTACATACGTCAATATGTGTTGGAGATAAGATCTCTATAAGTTGCACATAAGTTCAAAGCATGTTACTCATAGGTTAGACATACGTTTTGGGTATGCTAGACATTATCTCCACGTATTTTCACTAATGAGTGTCCCCTGCAGCCCAGTGGTTTGCGCATTCGTCTTACAAGCGAAAGGTCCTTGGTTCAATTCCAGATAAGAACATAAAACCCTCTCACCATGGAGGCTTGCGTCAGGAAGGGCATCTGGCATAAAACCTGTGCCAAATTACTAATGCGGATTAATCTACTGCAGCGACCTCTTGGTGGAGAATACAAGGAAGCAGCCGAAAGGTACATTGTAACTTACAAGTAACGTGTGTGAACATGTGTCAACAATCACATAACTTACCTACAACTTATCGCCCGCTTATGTCGGACGTATGAGCTGTACACTAGCATACGTCGGAAATTTTGTGCGTGCCCAAAATTTTGCTGTGACCTCGCTGTACTACGACATATACCAGGAACCTATTCAATTTACACCAGCGTATTCGCCAAATTTTTCAAACGTGATCATGCACTGGTTAAATCATCATGGTGTGACAGGGGCTTTAGTGAGGGAAGGAGGGAGCGTGACGTGGACAAATGGATCGGTTTAGCTTCTGCTTCGCACATGCTGCAAGGGGGAAGTTATGGTGACGAGAGAACTGAGTGTGAAGGCAAAGCTTTCGATTTACTGGTTGACTGACCTTTCTACTCTTATCTTTGGTCACTAGCTGTGGGTAGTGACCAGAAGAATAAGCTCGGGATTAAAAGATGCAGAAATGAGCTTCCTCCTGAGGGTGTCTGGGTGTCGGCCTTAGAGATAGGGTGAGGATCTTGGTCATTCAGGAGGGACTCAGAGTAGAGCCACTACCACTCCACATCGAAGGCAGCCATTTGAGGTGGTTCTAGTAACCAAGATACCTCCTGGGCGCCCCCATGTGGGGTGTTTCAGGCATGTCCTACAGGCACACCCAGGACATGCTAGAGAGATTATAAGTCATGGATGGATGGATGGATACATTCTAATTACTTCATGTTTCAGTTTTGCTCAGTTTTTGTTAATGGCGACGTCCTCACTTTTTCTCGTTTCAGCTGAGCTCGAGAAGCAGAAAGGTGTGATGCGTCCTGGCATGTTGACAGCAGGAGGACCGGGAGGTTCAGGCACTCCCGGAGGCGGGACCAGCACCAGCGGAGGAACCATGAAGAGCGAGGTGATGAATGGCACCCTGGGTAGGCCGAGCCTCGATGACACGTACGCGTCAGTGGATGGACTCAAGCGCACAGCGCTCAGCTCGTCGCTCAGAGACCTCTCAGAGACAGGTGAGGACAGGTGGACAGAAACGAGGCTCACGCGCTTCACGTGTTAGAGACGGGTTTTTTCCCCAGTAAAATATCACTTTTTGTAGCAGAAATGGAAAATGTTACTGCTGAAGGTTTTTATGATGACTTACTGAGTCAGAGCAAACCTACATCTGCGCTCTTATGCAACTGATGAAACGCGGATGAAATGTAAAACGGTAAAGTGCCACAGTAAGATGGAAGTTCAATGTGGCGCTGTGGTGCTCTGTCTCCACCTAGTGGGCGGCTCGGAGAACAACAACAACAACAACAACAACAACACATATCCGAAATTGGGCGTATTTCATGTGGAAACTACTGTATGTAGATCAGTGGGGATTTAACTAGTCAGAGGCAGATACAGCCAGTAATATTATCCATCCACTGGCAGTGTTAACTCCTGATTTATGACCAGTTGCTGGATGGATCTTTTATTTGCTAAATTTTCATGTGATTTTCAGAGGGAAAAAAGCACAAACGAAAAGGATTAAAGGCTTAATTCGATTTCCAAATTCTTAAAGATAACCTGTTCTCATTTCTGGCTCTTTTTTTATTCTTGGACTCCATTAGTGTAGCTTTGCATGATTTAAGGTTCTTCTTCTTCTTCTTAATTTTATTGGCGATTGGCAAACATAGTGCATTACTGCCACCAATTAGTATCCCGTCCACCCGAGATACTAGCTGCTGATGACCATATTAGGGATAGCCCTGTTTTTATGATATCATACAGAGCCAAGAGCAGAAAAAACTGTGTGAAACTGAGTGTTTAGAGCAGACTGAAGCCTGAGCTTTTGGCTCACCAGGATTATTTGTATCTCAGTATGAAAACCTTTGGCCGTGTTTAATATGAACATACACCAGTACCTCCCACACCTTCATTAATTTACTGTGTCTTTATTTTTTTATCTGTGCACAACCATGAATCTAACCTTTGGAAGAATTTGTTTACGATTTCATTTTAACCCGCCTCGTTCTGATTGGGTAACAGGGAAGAGAGGTCGTAGGAACAGTGTGGGGTCACTGGACAGTACCATTGAAGTAAGTTTGGTGGGACGGGATGCATGACATGACCTCCCAGCCTGCCACCACTGCATGTCACACCGCCTGTTGAGTGTGTGTTTGTCTGAATCATAACAGTTGAACATGTTTGTGAACATATTCATGTATATGTACTGTGACAGCTGAAACATTGCTTCATGCATTGATGTCTGTTTTCTTCAGATTTTGTAGGAGGCTTTTATTAAAGTTCTATTAATTCAAAAAGGTCAGGCTCCTCAATACTGACGCAGTTTCTCTGGTGATGTAAGTGTACTGTGCCTGTCATCACTGACTCACAGCTGGTCTTATCAGGGTTTTTGGAAAATGTTAGAATCGTTCGATCTAATGCTGGCTGCAGTCTAAACTGAGACCCCATTGATTCGTCTGCATAGACGGCATAGCCAGAATATCATGAGAGCTGATTTACAAATTCGACTTCCTATTCAGCCCAGCTTACGCCTCTGGAGCTTCAAAAGGCAGGGAAGTACCAAAAGCTGCAGTTCCCCTAGTGGCCACTTGAGGCTATTCCAAAAGTGAGTCAATCCCCCTAGACTCCCATTAAAATATTCACCTTTACAGCAGAAATGAACATGTTCACAGTACTTCACCCATTTGGATTTTCTTAAGACCTAAAGTTTGCATTATTTTGGATGTGGGCACTTTGACGGATAAAAGTGATGTTTTCTGTCATCAGTAATGAGTTTCCTCTGTAGCAGCAAAACACACTGCAGGCACCTTCAGAAACTTGTGCAGGTTAAACTGGGTTAAACAAACCCTGATAAGGCTGAGTAACTCAGAGAGTCTCATTCTGTTAAAGGCCATGTTGCACAAGTAAACTTGCCAAACGAAGGATCTCATCTAATGAGCTCCAGCCTGAATTTAACTTGAGTGTACTGCCCCCTTTAAAAGTATTAGAACCTCAAGGCCAGTGAATTAGTTTTTGCTGCTCACTGAAGACGTTTGAATGTGAGATCAAAAGATGACTATGAGAAGAGAGCTTTTCCTCACTGGTATTTACATGTAGTATTATAAAAACAACATAGAACAGAACACATTTTTGATTAAACAACCCACTTTTAACCCTGGATATGTACTCTAGTTTCAAGATCTGGCTTTCAACTGTGAAGACTGCATTTGTAGTAAGCAGCTTAGACCAGCAGAGAGGGGGAAAGCATGCCATTCTGGAGCTGAGAAAAGGGGGAAAATGCATCAGAAGTATTGCAGAAACATCAGAGATAGCCAGTACCACAGTTTGGAACATCCTGAAAAAGAGGGAAACCACTGGTACACTGAGCAACAGTGTACCATCCAAGGGAAACAACAGTATAGAAAAACCCCAAAACAGCAGTCCATGACATTATGAAGAGTCTCCAAAGAACATGGGTAGAAATGCCACAGTCCAACGTCCCAAAGGAGACTTGAAGAACAATGATGTAAAGGCCGTAATGCAAGTTGCAGCAGGAAATATCAGAAAGCGAGGTTGGAATTTGCAAAGAAGTTCAGAGATAAGCCACAACAGTTCTGGAAAAGTTTTATGGTCTGATGAGACAAAGATGAGGCTTTGCCACAGTGATGAAATTATGGAGAAAGAAGGGATCTTCTCATGTTCCCAAACATATAATCTCATGAAGCATGGTGGAGGCTGTCATGGCCTGGGCTTTATAGCTGCTTCTGTATTGTCTGCTGATTTATGGAGAAGTGCATCTAATCTAATCAGGAGGAACTTTATTATGATCCAAAACACACTGCCACCTCAACAAAGAACTTCATCAGTAGGGAATATGGAAGGTTTTGGACTGGCCAACATTGTCAGGAGATCTTAACCAAATTGATCATGCATTTCACGTCCTGAAGAGAAGAACTGAAGGGGGAAGTCCTGCAAGATGGACAACAGCTGAAGATTCTTTAACGAAAGCCTGGATAGGCAAAACCAGTGAAGAAACAAGAAATCTAGTGGAATCTATGGGTTACAGGCTTGTTGCGAGCAAGGAATGAGTAGCCAAATATGAAATGTTTTTGTTGTTTAACATACCTAGATCTAAAAACCGGGGAAAAAGCCAAAACTCTGATCTCTCTTCTTATAGTCATCATTTGATCTCACACACATGTCTTCAAACACATCAAAAACGAATAAAATATCCATGCCGTTCCAATACTTTTGGAGGGGAGTATACATTGTCTGTGTTTAACACTAGAGGTCAAGAGCGTGAACAAAATTTCTATCTAAAATTTGATGATTCTCCTGCATGAATCTGCATGTTTCATTTGAAAGCTTTTGGGGTTTTTTTTGCTTTTTTTATCAGAAAGACTCTGTAAGGCTTTGAACTAAATTCATGTACATCAATATATCATCAGTATATTAAAGACTTCTTCTTCTCTTCTTCTTCTCAGGGTTCCATTATTAGCAGCCCTCGGCCTCACCAGCAGCGCCCTTTGCCTGCTGGAGGTCTGTCCTACAGCCCCATGATGGTCCCTTCGTCTCCAGCAGCCTACCGGCCGCACCGCCCTACTCAGAGCCCCGGTACGGGGGTGGGGGGTGGGCCGGGGCTCTGTCACAACCAGGGAGGGGTCACCACCTCCCCACTCGCGAGCGGGGTAGGGGCTGGGGTCGGCGGCGGGATGCCGGGAGGGGGCGGACCGACTGGCGGCGGCCTGCTGGGGAACTTCTTCGGCAGCCGCAGAGGCAAAGTTCCTGGTCCCCTGACGATGACATCACCCCCTCCACAGGGTCCCCCGAGTCCCCTGATGATATCGTCACCCCCCCACTACCCCGCCCCCGCGCCTCCCATCCCCCACCCATCCTCCCCTTCCCCATGCCCCTCCCCATCGCCCAACCTCGGGCAGTCGGACTCGGGAGGAGTTGGAGGGGGCGGAGGTACGGGAGGGGGACAGTCCAAACTCCAAGCGTTGCACGCCCAGTACTGCCACGTCAACAGTGGAGGAGGCGGAGTCAGTGTTACTGGACACCAGCAGCAGCAGCAAACGCCACCCCCACCCTACCATCACCATCACCGCTACCACGTACAGAGCGTCCCACAGCACCACGTCCTCTCGCACAGGTTCTCTGCACCCCGACGGCAAGGCCCATCCGGCTGCGCTCCCTCTCATACCCAGCAGCATCAGAGGATGCAACATGGAGGCATCCAGCACCCACGGTACAACATGGCATCAGGCTTCACCACGCCCCCGCCGCCATCCCCGCACTCCCCCGTCACACCTACTACCCCACACGGACTCTACCACTCGCACCCCATGGTGGGGAGGCCGGGTGGAGGCGCCAAGCTCCCGCTGACCATCTCGCACTCCCAGCCCCACCCCCACGCTCACACACACTCTCACAACCACGCCGTGCACACACACTCCCCGCTCAGCCCATCCCCCTCCGCCTCCCCCTCCACCCACTTCATCTTCTCCACCCCACCACCCCAGACTCCCTCGGCACGCCTCGTCACCCAGACGCCTCCGCAGCCATATACTCCCCAGTATCCGCCACTGTCCTCCATCCCACCTCCCCCACCACACTCACCCTTACCTCCGCCATCAACCTCCCCGCTCTCCCCGCACCCCCAAGGGCCGGGGGGAAGCCAAGGGGGCGGCCCCAAGTCCAAGCCCGTCAGCCGGATCAGCACAGTCGTGTGAGGAGGCAGAAGCCGAGAACAGTGGTGCGCCACCCTGCTGTGAGCCGCCGGGGGGCGGTAGTGAGCAGGAGAGGGAGGAGGAGAGGAGGAGGAGGAGGAGGTGGAGGACAAATGCAGCCATATCAAAATGGCCGCCTGGTGAGAAGGAGAGCGCTTAGAACGGGGAGAAGGAAGCTTCTCAGCCTGTGTTATTTTCACATCCACTTCCCTCGCAGGTAGAAAGACTCACACACCGACGGATGCTTATTGGGGGACTTGTTCCCTGCAGGGGCAAATCTTCTGAGAATTACCTGCTCACGGAGAAACAAGCACCCAAAACCTAAATCATGCCGTTTTCAGTCACATAGTCCTGGTGTCTTAGTGAAAAAGTCCTCATCTTCCCCTTGTAGTGCCCTTCAGAGGTGACTCCAGAGGACATGTTTGTAGTTCTTCATCAACAGGGGACGTGTTTGTGTCACTTTGTGAGTTAGAATTTGCGTGTTGCTGTCATGAGGGGAAAAAAATGGTTCAGGGACCAGATGTGAAGGGAACAGTGCCTGAGAATATACCACAAGGATTATTCCTGACATTATGTACAGTGCTGGTGGAAGGGACAGGGGGACAGAACGAGTCCTGGTAGTGTTTTCCAACAACCACAGTCGTCGTACGCCACCTAGTTTTCCGCACAAAAAGCACCCTAGTTTTGGTTGTTGACATAATTACAAGCCATGGGGCGTTACGGGGAAGCAGAGGCGGTTAACGTTACTAGGTGCAGTTTCTGTGTCTTAGACAGGCATGCATGACCTGTGCAATAGCTAATATGTGTCAGTGTGACTATGGTTAAACTCCTATATGCAGGGGGAAGGGATTTGTTTTGATTTAAAGCCCCAATCCAGCGTTTATTTGGCCATAAGAAGTGAAGATTATGGAGGGCTTTACCTTGTAGGTGGACAATAAACTTTCTGAAACCTTTAAATAAGCCATCATAACAAAAATTCCAGGTGTCTTTTTGCCTTTGTGGTTTGCAAAAATAACTAAAAGCCTTTAGCGTCTGTGTGGATTACAGGGTTTCAGCAGGGACTGCTATGCTGTTGTTTTGGATTGGGACTTTAAAATTTTCCCAATTATTTCCTCACCATAACAGGGGGATTTATTTGATCATTTGTCCTAAACCTGTGAATGCTCTCCGTCATTATTAACTATATAAAAATGTAAGCCTGAGTTTCTCCGAATCGATGAATTATAATCTATGTCAACTGTATTTTCATCCTCCATGCTGTACGCTGCCACAGAAGGAGGTTACGCTGAGAGGTGCCAAACAGGGAAATAAGAATCCTGTGCTTCACTGGTTTCCTTTGACGAAGCTGTGGCGCTGCGGAATCTAAACATTCAATTTCCGTTCTTCTGCGACACAGGCACGTTCACAAAACTGGGTGGGAAATTAAAACTGAACGATATTCACTTCATGAAGCCAAAACTGAGACTCAAAAATCAGGAAGAGCAAATTAGAATCAATCCCAGACTTTAGGTTGGATCGTTTTTTAGCCCCTCTTTAATGTCTTTTTTATCCCAAACTGTACCATACATAGTTTTCCTCCATTTCTTGCTTGGGTCGTTTTTTTGGGTTTAATGATTTTCTTTGAGGGCAGAAAGGAAGGACACCTTATCCAGAAGTACAAAATGCCTCCACTAAACTCTTTCAGATGCCTTCAGATAAGGATCTGGAGATTGACCTTAAATGAAGTGAAATAAAAGTACAAGTCGTTGTCTTTAGAGCCACTGGCTGAAATGCAGCCTCAGACCATGACAGAGCCTCCGCCATGTTTTACAGATGGCTGTAGACCTCTCTCCTAACCTCCTCCATACATATTGACATCAACTTTAGTTGAGGGGTAGCTCAAGAATTTTGCAGAGTACTGTAGGTCACTGATGCTCTGGTTTGTCTTTGAAGACCTGTTTAAGGGTTAATTTAATTTAGAATTAGATCTATCTTAGGGTTTGGTATTTAGCTGTGATGGTTAAACCTTAGATTAAGAGGCTTGGAAAAGCATGAATGTTGTCACCACTACTTTGGTGTTTTGAAACTGGATATAATGAGTAAGGTGAGAAACAATAGGCTAGCAACTTGTCGGGTCAACAAGGATCTTCATCGTCCATTTTTTTATCTTTGATGGACTTTTTTGGCTTCTCCCTCTACTATGTTGGGAACCCCACTGATCTCCCTTTCCTGTCCCAGCCTTCTTTTCAAACAGTCGTCCTTTGGCCTGTGCTCATCCATGTCGTGCTGAGTGCTGATGGCTTTTTGGAGGACTGCACACGAGCACATCTGCATTGGTTGCATTCCCCTCTGCGTTGGCTCTGCGTAAGCAGATACCAACACAAACGAGCTCAACCTCAGTACTGTGAGTCAAGCGTAAAGCATTTCTGCATTGGCTTCACTTTTCACTCTTTTACGCACAATATGAGAAACACTGGTGACAGAGAACATCTTTTAGCTAAAATATCATCCAAATCCACCTCTGCACTGGCTTTAGTGTACACTGGCCAAGTTCGAAGCTCTCAGCTTTCTAATAAGATAAAAAACAAATGAAAAATAATGGTTAGTTTCCCACCCAGTCCAAAACAGCATTAGTGACTCTCAATAGTGCATGAAAAAATTTGAGGTTGAATAAATTTTATTCCCACTTGATGTGTTGCAAAATAGAGAATAAGGTGCCTTCAGACAAAAGGATGGTACAATATGAATAATGCTCACAAAAGACCTCCATGGAATACAAAGACAACTCAGCATCTAAATCAATAATACAGTGATTTTTGTGTCCATTCACAACAGCAAATACAAAGCCATTTACTGCATTTTTAAAAAAAAATCTGGCTGAAGGACTGAGCCACTCGTCGCCTTGTTCGTCCAACAAAGACACAAAAGAACCTGAAACTTGGACCGAATTTCATTCTGATGGACTTGCCAATATCTCACAGGACTGAAGTGCAGAACATTGTCTCACTGTCACACAGCACCAACTGAAATATTCTTGAACAAACTCATTTTTACACATTATTTTTGCACTTTGAGTTACAATCTACCATGCCAGTACTGAAGTGTATTTGCTCTTTTGAGTATTCCTTTAACCAAGACCACCAGATGTCAGGGCAGGAGGCCAATGATGGCTGGTAGAAAGTTCTTCCACCATTTGAATGATTTTACCTGCCATTTGCATTTTTATGACTAGAAATCAAACTGTCAGTGCTGGTTTGCTAGTCAGCCTCGTATAAATATTTACCGGAGTTTAACTGGTGGATGAAGGGAAATTCCTCTGAATGCAAACATTAAAGACACCTTTTTAGTCTCCCTGTGATTACGTGAATGCACCAACTGTAGATAATAACTGTACAGTGTGTTCTATTTTCAATGGGGCCAACAGCATCGATCTGTAACTGAGGTTCAGAATTGCTTGAATTAACAAAATGTGTGCTCTAAAAACCAAAGTTCATCCGGGTTCTTCAGGCTATTTGAGCATCTTAGGGAAACGAAACAATAAAAATCCCTAAAATGTCTTTGCATAAGCCCTTTGTGTACGAGGTTTGTGGATTATTATCATTTGATGGAGTTCCTCAGGGATCCACCTTGGGTCCCCTGTTGTTTTCAAACTGAAGAACCCCTTTGACTTTTTAGAGTGTGCTACTGATATTATCAATATTGTTGTGTGACAAGCTTCTACTAACATACTGTACTCCTTGGGCTGTTTTGTATTTTTAGCATTTTTGATTTTGTTATGTGCTTACAATGTGAGATTTTTTTTCTTTCCTGATTTGGGCATCTTATGGAAGTATTAAAATCTTTTTTTTTCATTTTTAATATATTTAAAAAAAAACAACAATGATTTTCTGTGGCTAACATACAACTTGTTCTAATATTTTGATTACAGACTGTGATAATTACTTTGACTCAACCCACAGCATGCTCGAGCAAACACACGCCTGCACAACTCTGAATCATCACGAAGCCTCTCCTCAACCTTTTAATGGAAACAAGCAACACCTCTGCTACCAAACAACATCGAAATTAACACTTCATGTTGAGCTGCTAGGAATTTTTTGGACCGTAGGGCCACGGCATGCATCTACAATCATCTGCGGAAATACTTTGTCTTTTTGCAAGGGCCTTACAGTAACCACATCCATTTTCAGACTAAATCGTTAAACAACACTGGAAAATCAAAACAAAGTTCTCGAGGAGCACTGGATCAAACCTACCTCGTAAGGAAATACTAATTTTACTTTGTTTCAGTGCATGCCCAAGCACATCCTCAGTCGAACTCCCATTTTAAAGCTCCATGCCCATCTTTTGCATGTTTCTGAACAAACTGTGTTTACATTGGATTTGTTACCTTCCTACGGCCACACTGCGGTTTTAGTTTCATCAACTTGACGCTTGCTGCAGATAAGTCATCTATCGCTGCCAACATTTATTATTTGATTAATCACTGCTGGTGATGGAAATGTTTTACATCTGCTGAGTTTTTCTTACTGTTTTAAAAACCCAGGGTTTTCAATGTGTGGCTCTCAGCAAAGTTTTGAGCGGCGTACAACTGTAAGAAAAGCAAAGTACTGCATTTTTAGCTACTTCTCCTACAGCATTGGTCAGAACTTTCACACAATAATCACCTAATTGGTTTTCACTCAAATTGCTCCATGCCATGTCAAAGCGTGCACCAGTCCATCTGTCCATCCATTTATGGTTCACACGAATTGTAACTCCTCCTACAGTATCTTATCACATATCGTCCACCCCTCATCTTCAGCTTACACAAAGTCAGCTCTTCCCAGCAACACTTTCCAGTTCGTCCTAGGAAAACCAGAGGTGTTCCCAGGTCAGATTGGATATAAAATTTTGAGCAGGTTCTGGGTCTGTCCCCATTGGGCGTACCCAGAAAACCTCCAAAGGGAGGCACCCAGGAGGAATCCTAACCAGGTTCCCGAACCACCTCAACTGCCACCTTTTGACACAAGGAACTCCTCACTCTGTCTCTAAGGGTGTGCCCCTTCTCTCACTCCCTTACTCTTCCAGTCATTGCCCAGATTTCTTGACTGTAGATGAACTCTTAGCTCAGCTCTCGCTGGTACAGTGCCTTCATTACTGCTGGTGCTGCACCAGTCTGCCAGCCCAGTGCTCACTTCACCTTCCCATCACTTGTGAATAAGATCCCAAGATAAATGAATTTACCACACTTTTGGCAGCCTCTTTCCCCCAACCCACCAGGAGTGTTCCACTGTCTCACCTAATCAGTCTTCACCCAAATTGTGCTCAAGGTCATATTTGTTCTTTTATGGACACCACATAATAATCTCTTGAGACAGGTTAGGGATGGCCAAAGAGACCTGCTGGATTTAGCCATTTGTGACCCTCCTTGGCTTCTCAGTGGGTTTTTATTCTGATTAGTTTGTGCAATACGGCCAGTCAGTGACACGAAAACCTATCGCTTTCTTGCCTTGAAATAACCTGTGAATTGTGATGGACCGTGAGCTGGAAGAGCTGCTCCAGCATTAATTTTCAGGTTACTTTTGTCAAATTTCAAACTAAAAAAAACCAAAACAAAGTAGTACAAAAATGACCAACATGCATCGTCTTTTGAGTTGGTACTTGAACCAAAAGTGAGACTTGCACTTTGAAACATAAAACAGCAAACATTAGCAGAATATAGAGTGATTACTGACTAATCAGTCCATCATAGGCATGGCTGGAAAAAGGGCTGTAGTTCCTGATGTACCTTCCTTGTACCGGTCTGTCAAGGTGAAGAGGGAGCTGGTCGATCTACGTTCCTACCCTCACCTATGGTCATGAACTTTGGGCCAAAGAATGAGATCAGGAATACAAGTGGCTGAAATGAGCTTTCTCCGCAGGGTTGCTGGACTCACCCTTAGAGACAGGGTGAGGAACTCATCCAGGAGAGGCTC
>VUQH01078269.1:16007-26305 GCA_015106775.1 Etroplus canarensis
CTCTCAGAGACGGGGTGAGGAACTCAGTCAACCAGGAGAGGCTCAGAGTAGAGCCACTGCTCCTCCACATCCAAAGGAGCCAGTTGAGGTGGTTCATCTGATCAGGATGCCTCCTGGACGCCTCTCACTTGAGGTGTTTCAGGCACGTCCCTCTGGGAGGAGACCTGGGGCAGACCCAGGACACACTGGAGAGACTATGTTTCCCAGCTGGCCTGGGAACACCTTCGTGTGGCCCCTGAAGAGCTGGAGGAGGTGGCCGGGGAGAGGAAAGTCTGGGCTTCTCTGCTCGATCTGCTGCCTCCACGACCCGGACCCCCGGAAAAGTGGTAGACGACGCACGGACGGACGGACGGCTTCCTGGTGAACTGTTGCCCTTCTAGTTCTGTATGGGTGCTTGAGGGGGATTTGAGTCACTTGGAGAATAGCAGTCATTCAACTCAGCTTTTGTGTTTCCTTAGTTCATTCTTGGGTTGATTCTCTGACAGTGGAGCACATCAGTGCAGTGCTTTGGTCAAGCAGCTGTCAATTCTCAAATGTCGAGGGCAAAACTTACTATGATTGATTGATTAGTTATCTGCAGCAGGGTTTAAGTCTCTGTGAGCCCATTTTCACTGACATAAACTAAAAACACTGATGGCCTGGGAGGAAGCAAGTTTTGTGAAGGTAATCCACAGTATACACAGTTTTAAGAACATGCCAAAAAACCAAAAACAGCAGGTATGGTCCTTTAAATGCTCTAACGTTTTTTCTGCCCGGGTCTGCTCTCCACTAATCGGTTTGCATGTGGTATTTATTACAGTATCCGCACTGAATGAAACTGTATTATAAACATGAATGTACATAACAGTCGTAAAATGAAAAATAACAATGCGAGTACTCACTTTGCTCAGTTCGTCTCTGGCTACTTTATGTCAGGAGTGGAAGATCTGATTCTTTTCAAACATCAGCAGAAACAGATCTGGTCTGACTGCTGCAGGCAAAACAGGGAACATTTTTAAAAATCAAAGCACATCAGATCTGGTTCAGGTAAGGTTTAAAAATGTCAGAATCTTCTGCTCCGGTTTAAAGACAGTCTGTGTTGTGTGTATCTATACAATGGCGTTGGACATGGGGTCCACGTTGCTGGACCGCTTTATGGAGAGAAGATATTTCTTGTTTATAATGTAGAGCAAAGCGAGACTGGAATAGTCCTTGTAAAATTGTACGAGTAAAGTGTCAAATATGTGTCAACAGAGACAACATTATTTTAAAAATTATGTATGGAAAATTTTAGCTGTGTATATAAATATATATTACTTGTACTTTGTTTTTGAAATTGCAGAGAAATGGAAGAAGTGGAAATATTTATTGCTCTAAAGATATAAAAATCTGTTCATGTGGATGGAACTGCGTGTCCTGTCTTCTTTGAGTTGTTTGGGTGATCTCTTTAGTGGCTCAGAAACACCGTAAGATAAAACAATTTTAATGAAAATCTTAAACACATTTAAAACTTCAAGAAATATATTCAACTTCTTAAGACTGTGAGAGATGTTCGCGTTAACGGTTTCTAGATGCTAGATTTCTAGGTCAAGCTAGACCTCCTTATCACCCTATAATACCCTGTCCATGGTTGCATTGACATGACAATACAGTTTCAGGGGGAACACCAGGTAGGGCCAATGAAATTTCAGTGGGGGACACTGTTACCCCAAACTCCCCCTTAACCCCACCCCTGGCAGTGAGGAGGTTAACAATAGTTTTTCAGGTGGAAAATGGAGCTTCTGTGGAACAAACTATTAGTCTATCTACAACCTAAAGAAAAGGGACTAAAAAAATTCTCTCTTAGAAGTTTCAGTTGGACCATGATCAGTCAGTTTCCCCCCTGGGATTAATCAAGTGTTCTGATTCTGATTCTGATGGATGCACCACCTTTCAGTCCTAACATGGTGCCAAAGAAGCTGATGAAGCACTTGGAAACTGAGGATTACGTCTAAAAGAAACCTGGAAAACTTCAACAATGAGATGTGGAGGCGCGTGATATGGAGGAAAGGTATGTGTGGAGCTTTTCGCAAACAGGTGTCACACTCGGTGCTACAATCTGGTAGGTAAAAGAAGAACCGACAACATGTCGGATGGCACAGAGACAATATTGCCCAGATACACACTACCATTCAAAAGTTTGGGATCACTTGGAAATTCTCTTGTTTCCATGGAAACACATGAAATGAGTCTGAATGGGAAATATAGCAAATGAACAGGACATCCTGACGTGGTCAGAGTTAGAAATAATGATTTTAATGGAAATGATGAATGTGTTTGTCAAACTTTGCCTTCATCAAAAAAAAAACCAACACGCTTTTTGCATCAGTTACAGCCTGGTAGGCCTTAGACATTCCATGTAGCCAGAACATCTGGTCTCCAGCCTTTCTGAAAGTCTTTCAAAGTGTTTCTTTGGACATTGGCTGCTTTTTCACTTATTTTCAGTCCAGTCCTCACCTGACCAATAAAGCCTTCAAGAATTAAAAAAGTCATCAAACACAAGGGATGAACCAGCGTTGTGTCGGCACGTAACAGGAAACTTGGCAAAGAACCAATTTTAAATTGCTTCTGGGCCTTCAGCTGATCAATCTGCTGTTTGCTGAAGCCTCATCAGAAGTGTCTCAGTGGACGGGTGGCTGTCAAGATGGCGTTAGAAGTTAGAATTAGAACTCTTTATTGTCATTGTACAAGTATTGCACAGCAGCCACAGCTTCATATTCCAGGAAACTGAACAGACATTTACACTGAACACAATCAATATAAGTGCATATAAAAAGAAAT
This sequence comes from Etroplus canarensis, assembly GCA_015106775.1. NCBI lineage: Eukaryota > Metazoa > Chordata > Actinopteri > Cichliformes > Cichlidae > Etroplus > Etroplus canarensis. The sequence goes on from VUQH01078269.1 coordinate 18,807, forward strand.
ATTTATATACATTTGCTCATATGTATGCGTCTGTTAAGCATTGTGCACACTCTGCTAAAGAATGACTTCCAAACTCGTGCAGGTTTAGAACAAGCCCACTACCTAATATGCAAGATCATAACGGGACAACATCTGGCACAACTGTCAGAGCAACATCAGGACAGATGTGTGTCATGCTAATGGAGTTCAAATGGTCTCTAAAGTGGACTTTTTGTCCTGCCCTGCCTTTCTCTCTCCTCTTTAGTTGGGTGTGATTACAAGATTGATGGCGGGCGTCCTGGAGCTGGGACGGCGTGCCACTAGCTGCAGCGGTTCCAGCAATCAAGTTCCCTTTGAAGCCCCTGCTCAACACCAGAATACAGTTTCTGCATCAGCAGCCAGTCTTGGTTCAGTCCATCTGTTCACTGTTCCATCAGCTTTCTGTTGAATCTCTCATGTTTCTCTTTGTCTGTATTCTTTCGGTTGACCCAACAACAACTTCCAGACCTTCTGCTTCTGTGTCTTCAGCTCAGCTTGACACTCTGCTCCATGGATTCCTTTCTTTGTAGCTCTACATCATCCTGCTGCTCCTAAACTCTGCTGGGCCAAAGTCCCTGTTTTGGTCTCAGGCTCACAATCTGTGTTCTGGTTAATCCCAGACATATTGGATGGGGTTGAGGTCAGGGTTGTGTGTGGGCCACACCAAATTCATCCAGCTGTGCCTTTCTAGAGCTTGCTTTGTGCACTGGGCTACAGAATTGACTGAACAGAAAAGGGCCTTCCCTAAACTGTTAACACAGAGTTGGAAGCATAGCAGCGTCCAAAATGTCTTGGTGAGCTGAAGCATTAAGATTTCCCTGCACTGGAACTAAGGGCCTCAGGCTAACCTCAGAAAAACAACCCCATAACATTATCCCTCCTCTACTAAAGTTTACAGTTTGCACAGTGCAGTCAGGCAGCTTACGTTCTGGTTTTCACCAAACCCAGACTCATCCATCAGACCGCCAGGCAGAGAACCGTGGCTCACTCTACAGGACACATTCCCACTGCTCCAGAGTGCAGTGATGGTGTGCTTCACACCACGCCATCTGATGCTTGGTGATTTAAGGTATGTATGCAGCTGCTCGGACATGGAAACATATGCTATGAAGCTTCCAGTCCACAGTCTTTGTGCTGATGTTAATGATATGGAGATTTGGAACTCCACAGTTACTGAGTCAGGAGAGTGTTGGAGACTATTACACACCATACATTAAAAGGACGCACTGGAATGGAGGTGGGTTCCAAAGTGGCTTGCAGATGTCCTGCAACTGTATGCAGACTGAAGTAGCTTATATTACATGATCAGTTTGATGCATGAGATGGGCTGGCCCTGAGGTCAGAGCAGAACATGGGGGACTTTCTATAAATCTGTCTGTAAATTCCTAAGCAGGTATTTTGTCAAATGCCTTCAATTAAAGTTCAACGTCTGCACATCAATCCCATTTTGACAGTGTGATTTAAGTGATCACAGGAATCAGAATCATTTATTAATCCCAGGGGGGATTATTTTGGGATCCAGATGCTCTATTAGGCATAAATAATTACATATGGAAAAGATCTGTCCGCATATGGATAAAATCCACTGTGGAGGTGCACGAGCCACAATGACTAAAACAGTGTAATTGTCCCTAAACTTATGGACCTAACTGTGTCTATAGCGCTTTGATTTTAGTGGAAAACTGTGTGTTGATGTCCGACCCTGAGCCCCCATCACTGAGCCAGGAAATAAGTTTTCCAGCACACACGGGCACAAACCTTCCTACCTGCCTCCCACACGACGCAGTCACACACAAACACACTCACCCACCCACACAGCTGATGTATGGCTGTGCTGATGAATCACATGGGACAATCTGTCCCGGTCGCAGTCATCAGAACACTCTGCCAAGACCTACTTAGCTCCAACTGGAGAACCAGAACTGTCAACAACAACAACAGCTAACCAGCTGAATGAGGTCCGAGGCGACACTGTGGATCCACTAACTTACACATGACACAATGTGATGCAATCGAATCAAACACAGTGTGATGAACAGAATACGGAAACTCAAACTATTTTTATCAGCATTTCATAATAAGTACAGCTCATTGTTTTTAGAAAGGCCACATTAGATTAGTGTTAGTTTGGTTTAAGCTAACCCTTATAACCCTGGGACTAAGATGTCATGGGTGTGAATCAATGGTCATAATGGGTGTTATATCACCTATTCTGAACTTAGCACATCTTATATCTGACATATTAATTTCTCAGAGATTTTGCTGCATATTGATTGACATGACATCATCACACAGTTGCTGCAGATTTGCCCTCTGCACATCCGTGACGAGAATCTCCTGTTTCACCACATCTATTGGACTGAGATCTGTTGACTGAGGAGGTCATTTGAGAACACGTTCAAGAAGCCAGTTTGAGGTAATCTGAACTTTGTGACATGGTGTGTTATCCTGCAGGAAGGAGCCATCAGAAGATGGGTACACTGGGGTTACAAAGGGATGGTCAGCAACACTGGGACGGTAGTGTTTGTGTTCTTAAGTCAGAGGTTCGAGGACGATCAGACGCATTGAGCTGCTGCTACATGATTGGCTGACAGGATATTTGTGCTAAGGAGCAGTTGAATGGGTGTACCTAATAAAGTGGCTGGTGAATGTCGTTGCCTCTTTGAGGAATATACTTGTGGTTCGAGGGGTTAAAATTAGTCTTAATTTTCAGGTGAGCCATGATTCTTTGTTTCTCTCAACACTCATTTTATTGACTTTTTGTCCCATGATTACTGATGCTGCATCAGTTTGACGTACAGAGCCGCATCTAAATACGACAAGAGGAAGACCACAGAGAAGATTGATGGATGTAGTGAAGGAGGACATGCAGAGGGCTGGTGTGAGGGAAGAGGATGCAGGGATAGGGTGAGATGATCCGCTGTGGCGCCCCCTAACAGGAGCAGCCGGAAGAAGAAGAAGAAGAAGAAGAAGAAGAAGAAAATTACTATACCCGTACACAGGTTTTTCCAAAGAATGCAAATAAAAATCTTTATATTTGAGATATGAGATCAGGTCTTTGATGCAAAAGGAGACTGTGTGGTGCAGGCTTCATCCATGTGTCAGAACAGTCTCAGAAAGTCTCCCTGGACTATTTTTACCTGCCATACTTCGTATTGTATATTGATCAGAATCAGAATCCTTTAACAATCCCAGGGGGAAACTGCTTAAAATACCGTTTAATTTTGGAGTATGCGTGTGACATACTTCACTTTGAAAGGAACACCTTATGTTTTTATCCTCATAGTTTCTAGCTTTCATATTGAGCGTCGTAAACAAAGAAATTTCCCCCCTGGGATTAATAAAGCATTCTGATTTTGAAACAATAATCTTATGACTCCCTCCAGGTATGCTGTGTCCCTGTTAGGTAAGCCGTGAGCTTGTGGGCGGCTCTGATGCATAATAAACCTCTTCTTTGAGCCGAACTCTTTCTGTGAGTGAAGCTTCCCGTGAACAGGTGTTCAGGCTGATTTGAAACGCCACCAACTCCAATCTGCTGCATGGAACTGAGCGCCAAGTCATGTCTGAAGAAGCAGAGTCTTGGAGAAGACACACACAAACACACAAGATTATAAGTGCTTTCTTTGTGTCAAGAATGGCAGGAGACTGCATAATCATGAGCTGTGCAGAGGTGCTGCCTGTCACTTCTACCCAAGCAGAGAATCTGAGAACTTCTAATATAACTGAGGATTCTGACTCTCTGGACTTCCTGTTTCTTAGGAGGCTCTCACAAGCTTGTCCAGAATGAACGGGGCTCTACAGAACTGCAGAACCTCTTCTTTTAGTTGCCACAGTGGCTCATCTGTCTCCATCTGAACCCCTATCTCTGGGATGTCCTCTTCTGACACACCAACCCTCTGCATGTCCTCCTTCACTACATTCATCAACCTTCTCTGTGGTCTTCCTCTTTTCCTCCTGCCTGGCAGCTCCATCTTCAACATCCTTTATCCAATATGGCCACTATCCCTCCTCTGAACATGTCCAAACCATCTTGACTTGAGCTGTCCATCTGATAGACTCATTTCTAATCTTGTCCATCCTGCCACCTCCACCTCCTGTCTTTTTGTCAGTGCCACCGTCTCCAAACCATACATCATAGCAGGTCTCACTACCGTCTTGTAAACCTTCCCTTTCACTCTTGCTGCTATCCTTCTGTCACAAAGCACCCCTGGCACTCGTCTCCACCCACTCCACCCTGCCTGCACTCTCTCCTACTCCTCTCTTGTGCTCTGGATGGTTGTTCCCAGGTATCTAAACTCCTCCCCCTTTGCTACTTCTCCTCTCTTTGCATCTTCACTGTTCCACCTGCCTCCCTCTCATTCACACACATGTACTCTGTCTTGCTTCTACTGACTTTCATTCCTCTTCTCTCCAGTGCATACCTCCACCTGCTCCCTAGTCTCACCACAGTCAGAGTCCACGGAGACTCCTGCCTGACCTCATCTGTCTAACAAACAAGCGGAAGAAGAAGCCTTTTTTTCTTGAAATTTACATCATGGGAGTCGAAACATTTATATAGTTTTGCTTAGATTTTGTTTTATACTGATTTTGATCGTTGTAAAATACCTTTCTGTAAATGTTAGAGATGTCACAGCACCAACAAGCCAACATCCGACCTTCTGATTTGAAGCTTGACGCAGCAGCAGAGAATTTCTACCAGCAGCCGTCGAGGGAGTGTGTTCTGGCATACACCTGTAGCTGACCAATCAGCATGCATTAGCAGCATGCTAGAGCTTAATGGGGAAAATCCACCTCCTTGTAAGAACAGCTAAAGGAGGTAAGTGCTGATCTATTTCAGTTTGGATGCTGCATTTTTAAAAACTAAATTAAAATGTGGGCTTTTTTTTGTTGTCCAGAAGCAGGTGTAAATAATCATTTTAGCCATTCATTGAGGCCCATTTCACAACCGCCCCCTGCTGTGCTCCTGGCAGTTGCAGGCCAATTTCCGCACAATGGAATCGACGGTAGGTGGAATGACTTTACTGGATCAGCTTTGGCATCACTCCTCTATGAGTGGTTGCTGAGCAGACGTCCAACTGTTGGTTTTAGGCACATCAGATGGTTATTAGGCACGTTGCACACCGTGCTGAAAGCAGCGCATTATCATTCCTGATGTTTCGTCAAAGCTGCTGGCAACACAAGGTGCCTTTTTGCACTTGAGACACACTGGTTTATGGCTACAGTGAGACATGTCTCTCACTCCCAGCTTGTCAATATGCATGACTGGCATCACACAACAGGTAAGTACTACTGTTCAGCGTTCAGGGTTACTGCAGTAAAGGTACCAGTGCAGGTGGTTTTTAGAGCCCAACCCTAAGCGAAATGAAACAAAATCCTGAACACAAACGTTCAGCTGGGATGCAGACCACAGGGTGCCACAAAGCTCTCACTCTTCAAAACAGGACCATTATACCCCGGTCAAAAACCGAAGCAGCTACAGTCATGAAAAAGACATTTTTCACAGGACTGGATGCAGTTATGTGACAAACTAAGTATAGTCTGTGATTTAATAGCTTGTAGAACCACCTTTGAGAGCAATAACTTACAGTAATGTTTTTCTGCATGACTTTGTCAGTCTCTCACGTCATTAAGACACTCTGGCCCACTCTTCTTTTCAGTTCATTGAGGTTAGCAGGCATTTGGTTTCGCACAGCTCTCTTTACATCACAGAATTTCAGTGGAGTTGAGGTCTGGACTCAAACTGCACTGCCACCGCAGCACCCTGACTCTTTTCTTGATTCTGCTGTGGATTTGCTGCTGTGCTTGGGATCTTTGTTCCGGTGCATGACCTAGCCTGGACCAAGGTTTAACGGTCAGACAGTTGGCCTCACATCTGACTCTAGAATACTTTGGTATACAGAGGAGATCATGGTGGACTCAATGACTGCAAGGTGCCAAAGTCCCGTGGACGCAAAACAAGCCCAAGTCATGAGCCCTCCACCATCGTGCTTGACAGTTAGGGTGAGGTTTGTGCCGAAATGCTGAGTTTGATTCTCTCCAAACACGGTTCTGTGCACGATGGCCAGTTATTTTCACTCTGGTCTCATCGGTCCAAAGGAAACTGTTCCAGACGTCTTGTGGTTCGTTCTTTTTGGAGGGAAGAAGCTTTCTCCTGCAACTCTTCCAAAAAAAGCCATACTTGTTCGTTCTGTTTCTAATTGTACTATCATGAATTTTAACATTTATCGTGCTAACTGAGGCCTGTAGCATCTGAGATGTAGCTTCTAGATGTGGTTTTTTTTTGGCAGTTTCTCTGAGCATTGCACGGTCTGACCTTGGGCTGAATTTGCTGGGACGTCCACTCCTTTCTGATTGTTGCATTGTGTTAACTTTGCTGCTAAGGTTCCTTTAAGTGGTCTGAATCACACTTTAGTCGGAGGTTGGCTGTGATTTTGCAGCTGGTCTTGCTTTATTGCACATTATTTACAGGCTTTTTGAAAGAAAGTGGTGTGCATGTATTTTGCGAACTCTCTCTCTGAGTGGAGGGATCCTGCTAACAGGTGCCGAGGCAGATTTGAAACACCTCCAACTCCAATCTGCTGCATGGAACTGCGAGCCAATTCATCCCTACGAAAGAAAAAGGCTTGGAAACCACACACGCCCACACACACGCACACACAAACAAACATAACTCTGTAAGGCTGTATTAATGTCATTATTCAAAAATGTGTTGCTTGAATGAGTCATGATTTGAGGAGCACTGCTAAGCAGCCTCATTTTCAGGTTGACATATATTTAGGAAATCCTGTGGTGTGCTTCCACCGCGCTCCTTTAACAGGTTGTTGGTGTTGTTGGTGCTGTAGTGACTATACTTCTGCAGACTGACCGTGCTTTTCTTTAAAAAATGGCTGGTAGACAATTTTAATTCAAGAGGGAAGTAATGCAATGTTTTCAATTCAATTTATATAGCGCCAATTTACAACAAAAGTCGCCTTAAGGCGCTTCATACTGCATGGTAAAAACCCTACATTATTAGAAAGAAAACCCCAACAATCAGACCATCCCCTATGAGCAGCACTTGGTGACTGTGGGAAGGAAGAACTCCCCTTTAACAGGAAGAAACCTCCGGCAGAGAAAGGAGAGCGAAAAGAGACACAGACTATGGGAGAGAGAAGACACCATGAAATGACATGCAGCAGTAACAAATAAATGCATGGGGAGTGAAAAGAGGAGGGTGGAGAAGAAACGCCCAGCACATCATAAGAAGCCCCCCAGCAGCCTAAACCTACTGCAGCATAACTAAGTCCTAACTATAAGCTTTATCTAAAGGAAAGTTTGAAGCCTGATCTTCAATGTAGAGAGGGTGTCTGTCTCCTGAAGACAAACTGGGAGCTGGTTCCACAGGAGAGGGGCCTGATAGCTGAAGGCTCTGCCTCCCATTCTACTTTGAAAAACTTTAGGAACCACAAGTAGGTCTCAGAACCTGAGAGAGAAGTGCTCTA
>VUQH01078272.1:0-19255 GCA_015106775.1 Etroplus canarensis
CCAAAGGAATTTAGAAATAGACGAATCCAAAGATCTAAATCAGTCTGGTGATGGTTTACTTGGGATCATTGAAAATAAATAATTGATTTTTGGAAAGACCATCATTTTTATTGAAGCGACCCTTCCCATGAGTGATATGGTTAAAGATTTCCATCTGGCCAGATCGTCTTCTACTTTCTTTAAAAGTGGGATGTGGTTTAGTTTAGTTAAATCTGCAAGCTTAGGAGAAACACTGATACCTAAATATTTAATATTTCCAGATTGCAGTGGGGTAGAAGAAGAATTATAGAAGGAGTAATTAATTGGAAGAACCGTGGATTTTAACCAGTTAATTGAATAGTCTGAAACTTTTGAAAAAGAGTTTATTAATGTAATTACATCCGCATAAAGACTGATTTTATGTTCTATATTCTTGCATTTTATGCCCTTAATTACTATAGCCTGTCTAATTGCTGCTGCTAGTGGTTCGATAAAAATTGCAGACAGTGAGGGTTGTTGGCAGGTTTCATATTTGGTGGTAGTCTGACATTGTCCTTGATTTCCTGCAACATTCTGTAGAATACTGGTGCCAGAATTGTCCAAAATTCTTTGTAGAATTCTGCTGGAAATCCATCTGGACCTGGAGCCTTATTATTAGGCATACTTATCAGGGCTTCCTGGAGTTCACCTGGTGTCAGCAGCGAATCCAGTGCCATTGCTTGACTGGAAGGGTTGGAAGGGTTATGTTGTCAAGAAACTGATCAATTTCGTTATCAGATGGGTTTGTCTGTGGTGAGTATAAAGTTTCATAGAAATCCCTAAAAATGTTGTTTATTCTTTCAGGGTCATATACTGTGTTCCCGGATAAGTCTTTAACAGCACTTATAGTTGTTTTCTCTTTATTTATTTTTAACTGGTTAGCTAGAAATCGACCGGATTTGTTACCATGTTCAAAATTTTGCAAGCGAAGTCTCAAAATTTTGCAAGCGAAGTTGGATTTAAAATCCATAGTAGTGGTGTACTGAGGGCGAAATTACAAACAACAACAAACAATCGTTGCTCAAAAACTTATGACTCTCACCACAACTTGTATATTAAAGATATAGCCACTGTAATGTCACCCATTGATTTTTGCATTTTGAGGCATCAGTATTGGCATTTGTTGTTGCAACCAGCTTTTTGCAGCCAGAGGTGACCGTATTTGGATAAGACCGTGGAGTACTAAATTATCAGCACTAGCAAGCTTGGTCAGCAAGCCGCAGTCAAAACCTGTACAGGTGCAATGTACAGACACAATCTTTGCTAATTAGTGATAAGTAACAGATGAATACTGGAATTTTACTCGTCAATCATAAGCACAAACTTCTTTGATCTTTACCACACAGGAATATTATTTGTAAGACAAATCTATTAAAAGCACTCCAAATGGCACCATCAGCATTAACAGAGTCAAGAGGTCAAGATTCTTTGTCTTATACCATGTAACAACGTGCATCATTATGGCAATGAAATTTGTTGTGCTTGGTGCCAGCTCAATTTGCACAGTTAAGCATATAAGTGCAAACAAAGTAAGTTGAAGATAAAATTAAATTATACAATAAAATCTAAAGATAAACAATAATTAAAAAATAAAAACAGAACATAAATAGACTAGAATAAAAATATAACTCTGGTTGTGTGCAAGATAAGCAGTACGGGGGGGGGCAGCCGGCCTGTGTGGGTGGTCAAGTTAGTGACACAAATTAGTGTCAATGTGTCCCTAAAAAGTGGTATATGATGGATTCATCAGCACCACTATAAATCCTCTGTCATCACAATAGCACAAAACCCATTTGATGCAGAATTTTGGCACAGTGATAGATCCACATCTCATCGAAGTCTAAGTAGAGTTTCAGCGTTTCATAAAATATGGTTTTGCCACTGGGTGGCGTTATTGGTGAAAATATTACATTTGCAACCATGTCTCTCTGACTAGTCACCCGATCTGCATAAAACAAAAATCAAATTGATAGTGGCATCATAAACATTCGAGGTATGCCATTACCAACTGCTGGCAAACGCCTCTAAAATTTGTTTAAAAAAAAAAAAAATCACATTTTTAGTCATATCACTGTAGCTGTTCATCTGATCTGCATGAAACAAAAATCAAAATGATCTTGGGATCACATACTTTGATAGAGACACTTTGCTGCCGTTGCTGCTGCAAAACCTTTGTGAGTGCAATAATTCAAAACTATTCAACACAGGGTTTTGAATTTTGACACAGTGAGAGCTCCATGATATGTGGAACTGATTAGATTTTCAGTCATTTTCTTAAAAATACAGATTTCTTACTAGTTTCCACCTGTGCCTGTTTGCACAGTAGAATCCCTGTGGGCACAACAATTATCTGTGAAGTGCTGTTTGGGCTGGTTTTCAGCTTCGCTATATGCTCTGTGTTAATAATTAAACACTAAAAGAAAAATCATCTGTATTACCCCTCTTTAGGATAGAGATTTATGTCAGTGTGTAGGGCTGTATCCTAAGGTGTATGTACCAATAATCATGTAATTTATCTAAGATGTTTAATGTAAGTAGCTAGTAATGTGTTATACATTGCTTTATTGAACACTAGTTGGCACATCTGTCAATAAAAGTGACTACCTCACTACCTTTAAACCTTATCAGATGAGTTATTAAATGATAGCTTCTCCCTTCATCATAATCCACTTATCAATATAGATCAAAACTTTTTTTCCCCTTGTTCTAAACATGAAAGTGATATTTTAACATGGAAATCTATGGGACTGAATCAGTTTTGAAGCCAACCTTAAGCGTCCACTCCAGACGCTGCAGTTTTTGGCACTTTTCAGCTGCTTTCAGGTTGGCACTTGGTTTCCATCCATTTTATTCTGTGGAACTTTAATAAAAGCTCTCTGCCAGTGTTTTATCTGGCATGTGATCACATAAACACAAACACGCATGCGAGAACAACCAGAGGAAGGTGAAGGTTAATGAAAGGTGTGTCTCCCATCTTGTCTTATGCCATCTTCCACAGATGGAGACACTGATAATGTCCTCCCTTTCCTCTCCTTGCCGAGCCCAGGCTGCATTTTGGCCTCCGGCTGCCTCCCTGCAGAGCTCCACTTCCTCTGGATAAGAGCTATAGCACCGACTATCTTCATATCTAGGCTACGAATGCCAATTGTAGTGAGTGTGTGTGTGTGTGTGTGTGTGTGTGTGTGTGTGTGTGTGTGTATTATTCTTTGAGGAATATAGGACAGCCTTTTACTGTGGCCTGTGAAATTGTGTGTGCGCCTGGAAATAATAAGGTTATTATAGGTAATGTAACTTGCTTTGTTGTGAATATGATCTCCTACAGATAAAGCAGCCTTGTTAAAATAACAAAGGGAAGTTGACCCCAGCTAGGTAAATCTTGTGCCTGCAAAAAAACAGCATTTGAAAATGACAAAATGCTGCCTTTTATATGATAGTGTTGTCCCTCATGTGCACATCACGCATACATTCTGTGATGCCATTGGTACTTTAATGAAGTTTATTGGTATTCTTTTATAATGAAAAGTACATTACATGAACTTATATACCGGAAATAAATTGCTGAAATCAGCCTGTTTCAATATGCAATTTAATATGTGGTTTCTACAAGTTCTCAAACTGCATGCAACCTAAGACTGTATATAAAAGATGGAAGCAGCTAGCTAACATTCACTGTTTTATGGACTGTCATTTTGAAGGCTCTGGTATAGCATTTTGGCCTGCCAACTTGAGCTCTCTCAGTTAGCAGGGTGCCTTCATAGACTGCATGGGCACAGGCGCACCTGCTAATTACTGGTAACAATAAGACAGGAAGACTTTCACTCACCTAAGGAACTGGAGCACAGACTTCTGGAGCAATCTGCTTGTACAATTAACTGCACAACAAGCCACAGAAGTTGTCAGATAAACTGGTTTTGAAATGCTTTCCTGGGATTTGATTGACTCCTCTAGTGGCCATTTAAGGGATTGCAGTGTTTGGAGCTTCAGTAACAGTTAACCACCAAAACCACAAAGCAGACAAAGATTAAAATATTTGTATCACCCTTTAAACCAGCAATTTGCCAGTTTCATTTCTTATATAATGTTGAGCTCATTTGTAATGCTCTTCTCAGAGGTAACCTCAGCTGAACAATTTAATCACTGCCTTTTGGGAATTTCCAAAGATGTGGTTTCAGATTCTGTAGGTGGTATTATTGTTGCTGTTTATTGTTTGTCTCATGGGAACCACCAAGATGTATTTTTTTCTATTTATTTAAAAAAGAAACAGAAGCTGTAAACATATCCATTCCTGTGAGCTATGATCTGACATACAAAAACAACCATGGTTAGTGGCAAATGCAAAACATTAAATCACTATTATTTTACAGTAGCAGAGACATGCATGCTTATTTCATCCAGTTAGGCTCATAGGTTTTGGGACAGTGACACTTAAAATTTTTTTTGCCTCTGTGCATTTAGGATTTAAACATTTTATACATGGTCCCCCATTTTCAGAGGCTCAAAAGTAAAGGGACAATGACTTACAGGCAGTGTCATGGCCAAGTGAGGCCTGTTCCCCTCATCATTCCATGACAAACTAAGCAGGTAAAGGTAATTACGAGTGTTGAGCTTGCATTTGGTACCTGTTCACTGAAACTCTCAATATGAGGTCCAAAGAGATGTCGAGCCAAGTGTCAGAAAGATAGTTTTAATCAGTGGCCCAATCAATGATCTGGTGTTTTCTTAAAAATAAGAAATGCAGTGGCCAGCTAAAGTAGATGATCACAGAATTATTTCCTTGATTAGGAAAAAACCCCTTCAAAACATCTGGGCAAGTAAAAGCGCTCTGAAGGATCAATTTCAAAGTCTACAATCAAGAAACACCTACATGAATATACAACAAATAAACCACTGGTTAAGCTTGAGAACAAAATGGATTAGATTAAATTTTGTGGGAAAACATCTTAAGGAGCCTGCCCAGGCTCTTGTACCAGAAGCATACGACTGTCAAACATGGTGGAGGCAACGTTATGGCATTGGCATGACTACAAATGGATCTGGGTCACTAGTGGTTATTGATGATGCGACTGCTGACAGAATGAAATAGGATCTTCTTTAACGAAGAAGTCAGTCACCTGATCCCACCCTAGTAGAGCAGCTGTTCAGGTAATGAAGACAAAACAAGAAGCAACTGAAGGCGGCTGCTGCTGCTGAGCACAGCGTTTAGTGATGTCCATGGGTTCTAGACTCTAGGCAGTCACTGGCTGCAAAGGATTTTCATCCACGTATTAAAAACAAACAATCCTCATATTGCAACCCTCACCATTTACCCGGGCTTGGGACCGGCACTAGGAGTACACTGGCTTGTGGGCCCCCGTGGCTGGTTTTAATTCCTAAACGCTTAATGCAATTCTTTTATCAAACCCCTTGACTTACACCTGAAAGTCTTAATGTCAATTAGAATTTGGCTGTTTGATGTGGTGGTGTACAGAGCAACCACGTGCAGAGCATGTTGTTATATCGACGTAAAGAATCAAATGATACAAATGATTTGCCCCCTTCAAGAACCTCACCAAAGCCTCCTCTTCTGGTTACACAAATTACACTTTTTCCCACCCAAACTAGTGTACACTTCCGACACTTTGGTTCCCACTTAGTCCACAGAACCACAGAGAATCACTTCAAACTCTGCCTTCCCAGTCTAAAATGAAAGGCAGCAAAGCCAAGACATGGACTGTGGTGTAATGCAAAGTGTGACTTCCACCTGCAGGACTGCGAAGACCGCATTGTGTCTTTGAGGAAGATTGTGAATATTCATCAACGAAATTTAATGGAGAAAGCTGGAAAGACAGAAAGTTGGTTTAGACAGTGTTACACGACACTTATCCCTTCATAAGAATGCCTTGATGTGTGAATAAACTATGCATTTTGTATATAGTGCATGTGCACATTCCACTATTCCCCTATATACATTTATTTTGTATCCAAATTTTTCCTGGTGGCCAAAAGTCCTGCAGCTGGAGAGTGTACAAGAATGCACTTCAATCACAACTTGCCTGTTTGATTTAAAAACCATTGTGGTGGTAGGAAGGGAAAAAAAACTCACTGTGTAAAACCTTATGGACCTAGTTGTATACAACCAGACAAGGCCATTTACATACACCTACGGGCAGTTTAAAATCATCAGCTTGCTTGACCTTCATGTGTTTGGACTGCAGAATGATAATAGGGTACTAAGGAAAGCCACACAGTCACAAAAAACATACAAAGTATACTGAGCGAAAAGCTGAATTTAATTTTAATGGATTTCTGGATTTAAAATAAGCAAGCCTGTAGGAATTTGGTTGAATCTGTTTCATGCCTACAGAGGTGGAGTTTGGATACCATGTGGCCCAAACTGATCGCTTGACTTTTACAGCAGACCTGCTGAAAGGCATTTAAGTGTGTGTGCGTATGTACATTACTGCTGACCTTATATCACATCCAAGTGCGTTGCAGTTTTTTCTTCCTATGCCTGCTGCCTCACCAGATTTTTTTTTAACTTTCAGAGAGGCAGGGAGTCCAAGTAGTGGCAGGCGTGCACACACACACACACACACACACACACACACACACTCTTTTTTCCTGTTCCCGTGAGAGCCTGACTGTGTGCCAGACAGGAATTGCATACATTGTCCCTCCCCACTGTCATCCTGCTGGGATGCAGTACCTGCCCCCCCACCTCAGCCACGTCAGACGATGCGTCTTTTCTGGGACAGGATGGGACGGGTGTCCAGCCGCAGTGCTTATGGGTAAATGCCAGCGCGACAAAAGCCCTTGATGCGTGAGCTCAGTGGAACTCACAGCTTGTTTTCTGAAGGAAGACAGGACTCCATCTGCTTTGTCTGCACTTTCACACAGTTTTTCTTTCTGATTTTGTCTATTTATGTTTCTCTATGAACCCGCTCTCCCATTCTCCACCTTAGTCTCATTTTTTTTCTGTTTCATTTCCTCTTTCCAACCATTCTAACATCAGGACGGTAGATAGGCTACTGAGAGAAATATTGTTGTTTCTTTCCCTGCAGTCCAAACCCAAATAAGTTGACAGAACACACTAAAAAATATGGCAACTTGTTGCCTTAATTTTTGGGGTTCATGAACTTTAACATTACAGTTTTTCGAAGGTTAAATATTTTCATTACATGCTACACAAACCTTTTCCTTAAAGTCAGATCAATGTGCTCAGTAAATCAACTCAAATATTATCAGCTCATGTGACTTACAATTTCCAGTCACTTCTCAGGGTCACGGGTGTGGTGAGAGGCATGGTACACTCTGGATGGGTCAACAGTCTATCGGAGGATTAACAGAGAGACGAATATGTGAAAATTGCCAACTAACCTAACCCTGCATGTCTTTGGGCTGTGGGAGGAAGCCAGTGTGCCCAGGGGGAGCCCACACAGGCTCCACACAGGGGGCCCTGGCTGTCCAGTGGATTCAAACCTGTTTTGCTGAAAGGCAACCACAGTACTCCCTGACAATAACAGATTGCCTCTCGTATGTACACTGCTGCCAACTTCAACATTTTTTTTTCAACTGAACCTTGCCCTCTCCAATTAATGGCTGATTTACGGTACTGCATTGGTACTATGGAGAGCCTATGCACAGCTTTGCAGACTGTTGCCTATATGTTGTAGCCATTTACTGTCACCAAGGGGCAGTGTCACAAACAAACTGTCTATGAGCTACTCTTGCTTTCTGTTGCCGGTCCTCCAGTCACCTGCACTGAGTATTAAAACATTTAAAATTGACCTTTGCAGCCACTGTCTATGATGTTCATGCTTTTGTTTTTCTTTGTTTTTTTAATTCTTCCTGTTTGTAGGGTACTCTGCTGTCTTTTCTGCCTTTTCTGCTCTGGCTTTTCAACCAATCAGCCATCAGCCTATGCACAGCATCATCCATGTCAAGGTGTGTTTGTTTTTTGAAGGACTGCGCACAAGCATCTTTACTTTGGCTCCATTCCCCTCTGCGCTAGCTCTGTGTAGGCTAATACCAACCAGAGTTATTATAGTTTTGTATTTTCTAATTAGTTTTTAAAATTTTTATTTGGATTTGAGTTTTTGTTTTGAATTCAGTTTAGTTTCAGTCAGTTTCCAGAGGGGGTTTGCTCATTTTAGTTTAGTTTTTATTAGTTTCAATGTTTGTTTTAGTTTTCTTAATTATTACAATATGGATGGTATTTGTCAGGGGAAGGTTTAAGATGTTTAGAGATTGCAATACAAACACAACATTTTGTGAAGGCAGATGAGTCACAGTCAGGTAGACATCCTGAGTCTCAATGAACAGATGCATCAAAACCTCATCAGACAGGCTGACTGACCAAATTTAATCCAGCTGACAAAGACTAGATCTAAGGACATCTCCTGTGTTTATTTATTTTAGTTAGTTTCCTAAGCCCACAGTGTTTTAGTTAGTTTTAATTTTTTCCCAAAAGTCTAGTTTTTATTTTTATTTCAGTGAACTAAAATTTTTATCATGTAGTTTTAGTTAACTATAATAACCTTGATACTGACACACACAACTGCCATACCATAAATCAAGCATTATACCACACTGATAAAGAAAAAACAAAAAGCTGCGGAAATGAAATAAATACAAGTATATGCTATGCATGGTATACAATCATTAAGTTAAATCATATCATGTAATAAATAACACAACATAACCAGTTGGATACTTTTGAAACAACAGAATAAGTAAAGTATAATTAGATGTTTAAGCGATGCTTACTTGACCCACAAATTGTTCACAAGTTTACAAGTAACTCAAAAAAGGAAACAAGTCGCATGAATTCAACATATTTAAATTAGTAGAACTGTCTTCAAAATGCGAGTCTGCTATACTTAAATGTTATAATTATTTGTAAATTCAGGTTTGCAGTGTGCTCTCTTTTCTCTGGTTACTGCTCTGCCTAGGCTCTATGTGTGTAAGCAACCTTCTTTTTCTTCAAAAATTATTAATCAATTTTATAACTATTTTCAGTTTGATTTAATTTATGTAGTGTCAATTCACAACAAAAGTCACCTCAAGGCGCTTCTTGCTGTAAGGTGAAGACCCTAGAAAAACCCCAACAATCAGACGATCCCCTATGACCAAGCACTTGGCGACTGTGGGAAGGATGAACTCCCCAGCCTAAGAAACCCCCAGCATCTTAAATCTATTGCAACATAACTACGCTCTAATTATAAGCTTTATCAAAAGAAGTTTTAAGCCTAATCTTAAATATAGAGAGGGTGTCTGTCTCCCAAATACAAACTGGGAGCTGGTTCCACAGGAGCGGTGCCTGATCTTTCTCATGATATCACAAGTGCAAACTCCTACATATGTGCGAGGAGACTTTAATCTGCGTGGTCAAGGTCATCTTTCAGAACATGAAAATTTAGAAGATGCCTGCCAATTATATTTCCTCTTGATCTGAAATGTGGCAGTGTAAGAAAATGGATGGAGGAATAAAGAGTTTCCATGAGGAGGGGGTTGAGGGAGGGTTGTGAGACAGCTGGAGGTTATGCCAGCTGACTTGAGGCAAGACGCAGGGTACACTCCGCATACTTGCATAGGAAAGCCAGTCGATCACAGTGATAACAAATAGACAACCACTCACATTCAAACCTACGGGCAACTTAGCGTCACTGGTTAACCTTAAGCTTTTGGACTATTTGAAAAATATGCCCAAATCATTTCAGGAATGTAACTGAGAAAATTATGAACAGATGGGTATGTTTCTTCATTTGTCCTTCGGTAGCCATGGTTTGAAAGTGGTGAAATGTTTTCAGTGTTTTAAATATCCCTGTCAACATGCACAGCTTGCCAAGGCTTGAAAACTAATCCTGCACACCACACTGATGGGCTAACTCTTGATCTTCTCGTTGATTTTCTTGTTGCAATGCCGGCAACTTAAGTCAACAAGGTTTAGTGGATTTATGGGTCTGGACTCAAGCAACATTTCATGGTCTTCATGACTGCATTTCAGCTAGTAAGTGATCACAATTTTATTTATTTTTTTTCTCATAGTTAAATTCGCCAGTAGCAGCTGGATTAAAGAAGGAGGCTTGACACAGAAGGGGTGCATACCAACCTGGTGTTCACTGACAATGAAGATTATATAAAAATAACAAAGCAAAAGAACAATGTCGCCCACAAGTTGCACGTGGTTTCAGCAGCAGCCTCTGATGTTCACTGGCAGCCTTGTATAGAATGCTCCTATTTGACCCACAAGCTATATCATTACATAGATAACTAAGCTCATTAACTCTACAGGCAACTGTGTTCTCTTTATGCTTTTGGCTGCTCCCTTTAAGTGTGTCTTATGTTACACCAACAATCTTCATGCAACCATAAAGAAGGTTCGCTAAATCCTCCTTCACTACATGCATGAACTTCCTCTGTGGTCTTCCTCTTTTCCTCCTGCCTGGCAACTCCATCTTCAGCATCCTTTGTCCAATATATCCACTCTCCCTCCTCTGTACATGGCCAGACCATCTCAACCTTGCCTCTCTGACTTTGTCTCCAAACTTCTCAACCTTCGCTGTCCCTCTGATATATTCATTTCTAATCCTGTCCATCCTGGTCACTCCCAGGGAAAATCTCAGCATCTTTAACTTTGTCACCTTCAGCTCTGCCTCCTGTCGTTTTGTCAGTGCCACTGTCTCCAAACCATACAGTACATTGTAACAGGTTTCACTAGTCTTGTAAACCTTTCATTTCACAAATACTTGTCTCCACGCACTCCACCCTGCCTGAATTCTCTTCACCTGTTAACAGTAAACCGAAACTACAGAAAAAGTAATAACGATTAAATAAATATTCCAAAACCTTGCCTACAACCTATAATCTAAAAAAAGTTTATATGTCAATTTCATCCTCTGAAATTACTCTTGGTGCCACCCGGAAGCTTAAAAATGGCTCGCTGTTTGGGCTCGAACACCTTTGAAGAAAAAACACACAGGTAAGAGTCAAAACTTTCCACTCAATATATTTTACTCATTAAGGTATAAATGGCTTAAATTCAGTTCAATTCGGTTTTATTTATGTAGAGCCAATTCTAGTTTACATCAAATGTCATCTCAAGATGCTTTACACTGTAAGATAAAGACCATAAAGTATCAGAGAGGGAAAAACTTCAAAATCCCCTGTGAGGAAGCACTTGGTAACAGTGGGAAAGAAACTCCTTTTTAACAGGAAGATGCCTCCAGCAGAACCAGGCTCAGGGAGGGGCAGCCATTCACCTGCCTTGATTCTTCCTACACATCACTTCAGGCATAAGTTAAAGTGATTATTTTCTGTTGGCCTAACTGAACTTTCCATACTAATCTATACTATAATTCAGGCACTGTCAGGGAGTGGCAGGTGGTCAAATCGTGTATGTTAGTAAAATCCTGAATGAAATACAATCAAGCAACATTTTCCTTCGTGGGAGATGTTAGACTTTGCAGCCAACTACCTGCTGTGCCTGGCTTGGTTGTGCTAGCACTGCTACTTCATCACTATCACTCATTTCAAAGCTGCAGTCAACCTGTCAACCTGGGCCGGCAGCATTAGCTTCCAGGACTATATCACCGACACAGCTGCTGACCTCACAAGTGTGCCTTTCTTTCCACACCTTGCTTTATTCATGTGCACCACCAGACTGACAGTTTACTTATTGCCTACTTCACGGTGGTATGTGGTTTAATTGTCTACTTTGCAAAACATTCGAAGAACTTTACAGTCATGCTCATTTTCAAAATCTCATTATGCCCAAATTTTGCTGTATTTGCTTAGACAGCTGAAGACCGCAGAATACCTGTCGTAAATGTCACAGCATTCCATCAAATACATGAGATATTCCCCTGGATGTCCTTACAATCACATCAACATTATGACCGAACGGCCAATTTTACTCTAGTCCAGTAAATGAATGGAGCAGTATGCTGATCATCATGACTGATGTGACCTCACTGATGTCGCTGCTTCAGCATAGAGACCGTGGAGAGGCTAACAGAGAGGACGGAGAAGTGAGCAGTTCAACCCTCACTCTGTTGCCGGGATGCTGCTGCCACTAAGTGTCACAACAGTCTGAATGAGTGAAGAGCTGTCACATGGGTAAAAAGAGAAAAATAATTAAACAAATGGGTGGCTGCCTGCGTGCTGTATGCCGAAAATACTGACAGGCAAGACAAGCATGGTCATACACTTGTGCGAACACACACACGCACACACACACACACACACACACACACACACTTACTGCAGCTATTCATTTCCCGATTTTCTCCCTGACAAGCTGATGGCTCTGGTCTTCTTAAAGCCATCTATTATCATTATCCATCTATTGACCTCAACGCCATTATACAGCTTCTTAAATCTTTATATATTATATATTTGATCTTTACTAGAAAGTAATGGCAAGTGGTCCGACTTAAAGCAAATGGGGGATTTACGCAGCACTGGGGATCTATACTGGAGAGATGCAAGCTCAGGGAAAACTGCAGCAGCTGAAGCAACAAGGTATTTATTAGCAGCCATAGGGAAGAGCACAATCAATAGGCACCATCATGTTAGAGTGGAAATGGAAATTTGATAGCAAGCCTACTCTGGCTTTGTGTCTGTGTTTGTCTACTAAACTAAGAGTTGTGATCAATATGCAGCACGTCCTGAAGCATTAGACAGTGACTCACGGTCTAAAAGCTCATTGATTGTGCCAGCGTAACTTGGTGGCTGCAGCGTAGTCCTGTAAAGAGGCAGGAGCTGTGGTGCAGACTCAGATATGTAATCTTTTAACAGCTAATGCTACATTATTATAGCTTGGGATATTTGTTTTGTAATGCCATTTGTCCAAAATGTATTCCCTCATACAGTGTTTCAAACAGAATAGAGTAGAAAGCCTTTACTGTCATTGTACATAAGAAATATGTGAGTTTTGGAGAGCTACTCAGTTCAGTTTAAAACAGTTTAGTAGAAAAAAAGAATACAAGCATTTAAAAAGAAGACATGAACACTTGCACATTCAGGATGTCATTGCAGTTAAAAAGAGATGCAATTCCCTAAGGAATTGCTGTTGCACTTAAAATGATTCAGTAGACTAATATTGCACGCTCGTTAGGCCTTTGTTTATTTACAGGAGTTGAGAATGCGTGATAGTCCAGGGGGAGAAACTATTTTTGAGTCTGTTTGTCCAGTTCTTCATGCACCTGTAACTACCTACCAGAGGGCAAGAGGTTGAGCAAGTGCAAAGTCCAGGGTGGGGAGGGTCTTTCATTATTTTCTTTGCCCTGCTGAGACAGCGAGAGCTGGAGATGTCCTCTAGAAAGGTCAGCGGGGTAGTCAGTGTGTCTCTGGGTAGTGTTGATGACCCTCTGTGCAGCTTTTCTGTGTGTTGCTGAGCAGCTTCTTTATGATGGTGGTGATGAGTGCAGTCTAACAATTTGGTTCAAATTTTCCACTTGGTGTTCCATTGGGTCAGGATCTGATGACTGCAAAGGCCATTGCAATGTGGGTCACATCATTCTCATAATTAGTATTGTCGTTGTGGAAGAGGGCACTCTCATGAGCATAGAAACATTCCATCATAGCATAAAGATGATGAATTAAGACAAATCTGTATTGATTTTTAGTGGCCCTTACTTAAAAAAGGACTAGTGGACCCAAACTATACTGGCAAATATGCCCAGAGCCATTGGATCCCCTCAGAGTAGAGGGTCAAGGGTTCAGACCAGTGCTGTTAAGTAATTTCCCTCTGGGGATTAATAAAGAATAAAGTATAAAGTATTCTGATTCTCTTGGTGTACACCACACATATTCCCATCCGCTGGTTAATATTACTAAAAGATGACTGATCTGACTTCTTTCTACATCTCTGAAAACCAGGGCGACAGGGCTTCATGCTCTGCATACCATGACATCCCTCTCTATGCAGTTGTCTCACAGACTGTTCTTTGCTGACACTGTCCATTTTTGAATTGTATTAACATCCTCAGACACCTGAGGAAGTGTTCTTTTTCTGTTTGTGTACACACCACACTAATGCAAAAGCATTTCACCTGAGTTAATGATGTAGACATTTTGGTTGCTGTTCTTATGAAGCTAAGTGCAGTCTTTGTGACAGAAGCTCATGTCATCCGTGCCCCAACAGTGAACCCTCTTTCAAAGACACTTTTTTATTGCCTCGCAGTCTTGATACAACATCAGAATGAAGTGAGCCTGCTCAGCACTTTTATACACAGCAGAGCGCAAGCGTGCCTGTAAACTGTTTAATTGTACCACCTTGTAAACCTTATTTAACGCGTCTGCATGATGCTGCATGATGAAACAAACAGTACAAGTAATTAACCAGCACAAGAGAACACAATATAACTTCATTAGGAATACCTGTTCAACTACTCATTACCGCAAATATCTAATCAGCCAATCACATGGCAGCAACTCAGTGCATTTAGGCATGTAGTTGTGGTCAAGATCACATTTAACTGAACTGAGCATCAGGATGGGGAAGAAAGGCGACTGAAGTGACTTTGTGCAGGAAAATCCCAGTAGATCAGCAGTATCTGAAATACTCAGACGAATCCATCTGACACCAACAAACATCCCACGTTCAATCATGTCTAGGATTTACAGAGAATAGTCCAAAAAAAAAAGAGAAAATATCCAGTGAGTGTCAGTTCTCTGGGTGAAAATGCTTTGTTGATGCCAGAAGTCAGATAGGATGGCAACAGTAACTCAATCAAAATATGATGAAGAGCATCTCCGAAAGGACCACACATTGAACCTTGATGCAGATGGGCTACAGCAGCAGAAGACCACGTGGAGTTCTACTCCTGTCAGCTAAGAACAGGAAACAGAGGCTACAATTCACATGGGCTCACCAGAATTGTACAACAGAAGAATGGAATAAAACATTGCCTGGTGGAATGATTCTTAATTTCTCCTGCAGGATTCAGATGGTACGGTCAGAAATTGGTGTAAACAACACGAATCCTACCTTGCATCAATGGTTCAGGCTGCTGCTGGTGATGTAATGGAGTTGCCTTCAGGATATAGTGGAACTGGAGATTCATATTATGACTGTGCAGCTGACAAATCTGCAGCAACTGAGTGATGTTTACATGTCAATATGTACCAAAATCTCTGAGGAATCTCTGTTTCTAGCACCTTGTTGAATCTATGCCATGAAGAATTCAGGCAGTTCTGAAGGCAAAAAGGGGGTCCAACCTGGAACTAGCAAGGTGTATCTAATGAAGTTACTGGTGAGTGTATGCTGCCACTCAATGTGGTTGAAAAGTCTGGCATGAGAAAATTTCTTAGTGTGGTTGGCCCCTGCTGACTAACAACTTTATTCCAACTGTATTGAATCCACAGAAAAAAGAGACCTGCCATCAGTCTCCTACTTTGCCAAGTCCTCTGCACATGTGGGTAGTAGATTAGCTTAACAATTCACTTCATAGATGGTGAATGAGGGCTGCGGAGTAAATGCGAGGAGAGAGCATGTTTTCCAGAGGACCACACAGGCGGAACTGATTGCACAGGGCTTGAATGATGCACTGGTCTAAAGGGGACTGAATGAAAACAATCAACTATGCATCACCACTGACAGCAGGGTGAATACAGTGAAAGCCACTTCACTTAACAGCTGGAGTCAACTGAATACAAGTGGTGGCCAAAACATTGCAGCCACTGGTGAGTAGCTTTGGCTTTCAGTCGTTTATAGTTATCCACTGACAGATTCTTGGGCTGGATTAGTTACAGTAATAACATAACAGTTTTTACACTGTATGTAAATTAAGACAAATAGACATGACAAATTTGCAAGCCCTTGGTGTCTATATTTCTATAAATGAACCTAAAAACTGAAATTGATCAAAATCTGAAATGTTCACAAAACAGTATTTTAATTTTATATTTTAAGTGCACAGGTTCATTTGAATATAATCTTTAATATACACACACAATTAAAATATAGCTTTGCAAAGCTTGTGTAATTTAATTGAAGTACCCTGCTTTATTGCTTTCTAATTGTTTTCTTTTTCATTTTTCATTGCACAGAAGGATGGAGTGGGGCTGTTGGCATCTGTAAGAGTGGTGGCAGTATTTTCAAATTGGTGGGGGGAAAAAAAGAGACCTGGCAACAGCTCTGAACCAAATTTATCACCCAAAACACCAACAAGGTGGGGCTTGTTCCAGAAGATGGCGGCAAGAGTGCTGGAACAACAGTCATGCTTTGGACAGAAATACATGGCAGCACACTGCTGTCCGAGAGACCAAGCATGAATGAATAAGCCCTCTGCTGGAGTTCCTAGATTCCCTTTCTGGGGATCCACATGCAAAGCCTGCACTCCACTTGTTCACAGCAAAATTAATGAATACTGTTGACTACTCAGCTCAGAGTTTGAGACCAAATTCTTGGCATACCTTGATAAAACTATGCAGACCAGGTCACTGATGACCTGCTCCATACATTGCTACCATAGTCAGTCTAAGATTCAAGGAGTATGTCAAGCCAGACAAGGTAGAAGTCATTAACACAAGGGTATTGTCTGAAATGATTGATTTCCAAGGTCAGGCAAGGGTTTCTGGTACAGGAGGAGGAGCTGCTGACAATCTGACTCTATTACTGAGTGGAGAAAAAATGAAATATTTGAGCATTTTCTTTTGCAATCCTGGTTCTAAAAAGGCTGGGACTCAGTCTAAAATATGAATTAAAAACACAGTGCAACTATTTTCAAATCTCATAAAGCAATATTTTATTCACAAAAAAACATAAATCATAGCAAATTTTGAAAGAGACATTTTACTATTTAATGAAAAATACTACCTTGTCTCAAAGTTGGGACAGAGCCACGTTTACCACTGTGTAGCATCCCCTATTCTTTAAAAAATGGTCCATAAACATCTGGGAACTGAGACAACCAGCTGCTGGACCCCTGGGACCAGAATGTTGTCATACTCCTGACTGATAAGACTCCAGTTGTTCAGCAGCCCTGAGTCTTTTGCATATCATGATTTGATGAAAAGTCTGGACTACAGGCAGGCCAGTCCAGCATCTGGACACTTCTACAAAGCCATGCGGTTGTAATAGCTGCAGTATGCAGCTCAGTGTTGTCTTGCTGAAATATGCTAGGCCTTCCCTGAAAAAGACATCATCTGGTGGGGAGCATATGTTGCTCTAAAAACTGTGAATATACACCTTTCAGTTCTGATAGTGCCTTTCCAGATGTGCAAATTGCCAGTGCCATAGGCACTAATGCACCCCATACCGTCAGAGATGCAGGCTTTTGAACAGAGTGCTGATAACAAGCTGGATGGTTCCTTTCCTCTTTAATCTGGAGGATGTGGCATCCATGATTTTAAAAAAGAATTTCACACTTCAATTCATCTGACCACAAAACAGTTTTCCACTTTGCCTCAGTCCATTTTAACTTTAAATTTTGCATGATAGAGCTTTAACCTGGTTTTGCAGATGGCATGGTGACCTGTGTTCAGACACTGAGTTCTGGAAGTGTTCCAGAGCCCATGTGATTATTTCCATGACAGAATCACGCCTGTTTGCAATTCAGTGCTGCTTTAGGGACTGAAGATCACCAGCATACAATATTGGTTTTCAGCTGTGTCCCTTGTGCACAGAAATGTCTTCAGATTTTCTGAATCACTTTGTGATATGTACTGTAGATGATGATTCAAAGTCTTTGCAGTTTTACTTTGAGGAACATATTCTGAAATTGCCCCACAGTTTGTAGACAGTTTCTTGCAGATTGTTGAACCTCTGCCCACTTTTAATTCTGAGCCTCTTCCTCTCCTTTTATACTCAATCACATTACTGGACTGTTGCCAATGAACTTAATTATTTGCAATATGTTCCTCCAGCTGTTTCTTTTTAGTACAATTTACTTTTCCAGTCTCTTGTTGCCCTTGTCCAACTTTTTTGAGATGTGTTGCTGCCATCAATTTCAAGATGAGCTATGAAACAATAAAACATCTTTTGTGAATAAAAATCAGAATCAGAATACTTTATCAATCCCAGGGGGGAAATTGTATAAAATATTGGTTTGTGATTTTGTAAATACCTGCATTTTGTGTTTATTCATATTTTACACAGGGTCCCAACCTTTGTGGAATCGGGGTTGAAAAACCAAAGCACTGGTGCCTCAATTTGCAGCAAATGTTTTGTTGTGCATCATGCCATTTCATCAAACTCAAAAATATCGCACAAAGGGAAAAAAAACCCCTTCTCAAACATGCCCATAATTGATGTCCCTGGATTGCTAAATAAAACTTTAAACACAACCTAGATATTGCTCTCATAATGGACATTTAGATAATGATAATGAATGTTAACAAGAGCTAGGAGATGATGGAGAGATCACATCTCTTGGCTAGCTTGGGAACGCCCCTGTGTTCCCATCAGAAGAGCTGGAGGCCTGAACATCTCTGATTAAACTGCTGCCTGCATGACCCAGATAGTGGATGGATGGACTGTGACACTGATGAGCAAGTAGTAAAGAAATAGGACTTGTACTTATAGTGTGCTTTTCTACTTTTATCTGTGCACTCAAAGACTTTTTACTACAAGCCTAATTCACACAGAACTTTATGTGGACTGGAGGAGCTGGGAATCAATCTAGTAACCTTCCAACTGGTGGATGTTCTGCTCTGTCTTCAGAGCCACAGCCACCCTAATGTCAGGTTTAAAAGTTATACATTTGGCACAGTTTTTTCTATTACTCCTGAGTACCCAAGCTCACTGTTAGCCATGTAACTGGTTTCTGTGGCTGAGGCACTGCGTGCTGCCAGGCTAGGCAGGGTTGGCAAACTTTGTTTTTTTTTTACAATTCAATTCAATTTTATTTATATAGCACCAATTCACAACAAAAGTCACCTTGAGGCGCTTCACACTGTAGGGTAAAGATAACACAGTGTTAAAATGAAAACCCCAACAATCCGATGATCCCCTATGAGCAAGCACTTGGCAACAGTGGGAAGGAAAAACTCCCTTTTAACAGGAAGAAACCTCCGGCAGAACCAGGCTCAGGGAGGGGCAGCCATCTGCCTCGACAGGTTGGGGGTGAGGGAACAGAGAAGACAGAAAGGAGAGCAGAGAGAGGCACAGGCTATGGGAGAGAGAAGACAACATTTAATGACATACAGCAGTAACAAATAAATGCATGGGGAGTGAAAAGAGGTGGATGGAGAAGAAATGCCCAGCATAAGAGGCCCCCCTCCAACAGTCTAAACCTATTGCAGCCACAAGTAG